>SOPF01027963.1:189545-224594 GCA_012979155.1 Hypericum perforatum
CTCTCTCTCTCTCTCTCTCTCTCTCTCTCTCTCTCTCTCTCTCTCTCTCTCTCTCTCTCTTCGTTCGGATAGGAATTCGATTGACTCTCTCGGGGTTTTGATTCTTTTTTTTCTTCCTATTATGTGTTTAGCTATGGTGGAGAGGAGGGCGGAGGTTGTTGCGAGGCTCAAGTCGCTGGAGGAGGCAGCAGCTCCCATAGTGTCATTTCTCCAGAACCCTAGCGCCTTCCAGGAGCTGAGAGCCGACCGCCAGTACAATCTCCAGATGCTTAGCGAGCGTTACCAGGCACGTCTTGCCTTGTTTCGCCAGAACTATAACGTCTCCCTGCTCTTGTTATTCTGTTTCTAAGCTGTTTCGGGGTTTTTTTTCAGATTGGTCCGGACCAGATTGAGGCTCTTTACCAGTATGCTAAGTTTCAGTTTGAGTGCGGAAACTATTCCGGTGCTGCTGATTATCTCTATCAGTATCGTGCTTTGTGCAGTAATGCTGAGAAGAGCCTCAGTGCGTTGTGGGGGAAGTTGGCCGCCGAGATTCTTATGCAGAACTGGGATATTGCTCTTGAAGAGCTTAATCGTTTGAAGGATATAATTGATTCCAAGGTTCTCTCTTGTTGTTTTGGTTTGTATTTTGCTTATTGGACTGGTGTTGTTCACTCAGCTCGTGGGACTGACTCTTGAACTTGTTATGTGATTTTCTGTTACAGAGTTTCTCATCGCCATTGAATCAGGTCCAAAGTAGAATTTGGTTGATGCACTGGAGTCTTTTCATCTTCTTCAACCATGACAACGGGAGAACCCAGATTATTGATCTGTTCAACCAGGACAAGTATGAATCAGATTGTTGTCTCTTTCTTCTTCTCTCTTTTGATTGAGTTTTGAAGAAGTTCCGTCATCTGCTATTGCCTCTTTATATACTCTGGCTTCCTGTATTGACCAGAGTATTTTCCACATACTGATGCCAGACATCATCTGTATAATTTTTTTATGTGGAAATCTGTAGAATTGTTGATGCATGATTGCTGTGACTTCTTCAGATGATTCTGCCTGTTTCTGTCACTTTAATTAATTGATGATATTTAGACAAGTATGAAGTTCTCAGGGGTGTCCATACTCGTAACATCACATCTTTATCTCTTTTTCTGACTAGAATGACTTCTTTGTGGAATGCATCTATAGAGTAGTAGAAGCAATAGAGAAATTGTTGGAAAAAAAGCTAGTTTCTCCTTTGGTTCCCTGTCCTGATCATTTGTGTTTTGACCATTTATGAAAGCTGGGACGTTTCTGGCATTGAAATCTTGTTATATTGTGTGACTATTTATTTTCTTTTGTGACTCTTTTAAGTTATGGTTACTTTTATTTGTTAGGTACCTTAATGCCATCCAGACTAGTGCTCCCCACCTTTTACGGTATCTGGCAACTGCTTTTTTTGTCAACAAAAAAAGACGACCTCAGTTCAAAGAGTTCCTCAAAGTCATCCAACAAGATCAACAATCTTACACGGACCCTATCCTAGAGTTTCTAACTTGTGTTTTTGTCAATTATGATTTTGATGGAGCACAAAAGAAGATGATGGAGTGCGAAGAAGTAAATCCCCTTCCATAGTGACATGGCTCCTTTTCTTTATAAATATATATAATTTTTTTCACTTCTTTCTTATTTTTCATTGCGTACTACTGGAGTGGGGAGGTGTGTAACAGGTCAAAAGTATCTAGACATCTTAACTCAAGTTGCTTGTTTGATGTAGGTTATTTTAAATGACCCATTCCTTGGAAAACGAATTGAAGAGGGAAACTATTCCACTGTACCTTTGAGAGATGAGTTTCTGGAAAATGCACGTCTGTTCATTTTTGAAACATACTGCAAGATACATCAACGAATTGATATGGGGTAGGTATCTATCTGGATCTTGTATTTAACTGCTGGTATCTTAGTTTCTTCTTTAGCTAATAACAACTTTGTACTATCCCAAAAAACTGCAAATAGCATCTTTTTAAAGATGAATGGTCGTTGCGGCTGGTGAAAGTGATGAATGCTTGCCATCTCCACTAGTCAATATAGGATAGCATATCTTATCTTATTTAATTGTCAATCTGTCTCCTTTGCCATGTCCATGTCACTTGTTACTTTGTATAAATGAATAGTGCTTACAACTGGTGAGAACCTTGTATATTTTACTACTCAGCTAGCCGTTGAGTGGTAAATTTTTCTGCTATTTGTTATATCTTCCCATAGCCTCTTATACGTGGTAAGTTTTCCGCTTGGCAGAGTTCTTGCACAGAAATTGAATCTCAGTTATGAGGAGGCTGAGAGATGGATTGTGAGTCTTATCAGAAGCTCGAAACTTGATGCCAAGATTGATTCGAAGTCTGGATCTCTTCTTATGGAGCCAACTTATCCAGATGTGTAAGTCTATGGTTATTGGCGTTAATGTTTATTTCTCATTATGAAAGTGATGGGTGGAAGGTACACCCATAGGACAGGAGGCGTATTCTAACCTTCTGTGTGGGAAGAGAGATTGTGGGTGGAAAATGTTTGGAGGAATAAAATTTGGTTAGAAAATATGTTTCATCTGTTTGGAAACAAAACAGAAAATGGGAGAGAATAAAATGGGTGGAAATATGTCCTCTATTTGGTTCTCTAAACAATGGGAAGTGTTGAAATAAAGTGTTAGGTTACATGGTTGTCCCTTATCTTAATTCCAAACTCAGTATTAAATTGTTGTTAGAGTGTCATTTTAAAAGTTTCACCATAAATATTATGCATAAAATCAAAATTTTCTATCCTTTTACTACTTTCTTTCCTTCAATTTTCTTCTGCTCCCAAACAGACAAAAGAACCATGTCTCTCTTTTCTAAAGTCTAAACTTCCTTCACCAAAAAAAAAAAGTGTAAACTTCCTTCCCCCCATTTCATTAATCCTATTTCCACCCTCTTCCAGAAAAAGGATGTGAGGGCTGGGTTCTGGAAGAATGAATTGCTTCTGATATTGGGTCAACGCCATTAGTACCTTTGTTTTTGTTGACCTACATGATTACTCAGCTTCCTTGTTATTATTTCCCATCTTTTCCTTACTTTTGTATGGCTGGTTATGATCGCAATGTGAATGTTCCTTTGTATCAGGTATGAGCAGTTGATAGATCATACCAAGTCCCTATCTGGACGCACCTACAAGCTAGTTGGCCAGCTTATGGAACATGCTCAACCACAGCTTGCTTGAAGAAATTGGCTATTCGGGTTTCTGTAGAATCACTTCAAATTTTGCAGCTGTCTGAAATCGCTTTGTGGGTCCACAGAAAATTTACTAATTTTAATCAGTCTCCTCTTGTGGCATCTGCTTATACTATTATGGCTGTTGGAACTATTTAATTCTTTTTCTTTTTCGCAAAGTTGGTCGGAATCAGGAAGTTTAAATTGGCGCGTGTTTCATCCATGAAGTTCTGTTATTTACATGTGTTAGGGAACAAATTTGGGGAAGAAAATAGCAGGAAATATAGTGGGAGTGAAGAATTTGACATTTCTTTCGTTTGGGAATTGAAAATGTGAGGAAAGAAAATGGAGAATGTAGATATTTGGAGAAGTCAAATTTAGCACTTTATGAAGTGAGAGTTTTTATTTTAGTTATGGATGTTATTAACATGAAGAAGTGCATAACTTATGGTCTAGGTTGTCAATAGCGCGCTATAGCGCCGCTATAGCGGAAATCAGACCCAACTGCCACGCTTTTCACTTGCAAAACGCTATTTGGAGTAGCGGCTATAACGGCCCAATAGCGGGCAAATTGCGGTCATAGCGGCCGCTATCGAGATTTCTGAATTGAAATCTCTTCATTACCCTCGTTTTTTTTCTTCCTTTTACTTAGCTAAGGGCAAAAAGGTCTTTTTCCCACAATAAAACTCTCCAACCACAACCCTAACGAGGTTTTCTTCTCTCTCCCTTCAAAAAAACAATTACGCATCTCCCTTTCTCAAAAAAATTACGCCTCTCCCATACTAAGTCCTTCTCTTCCATCCTCTCGCCGGAGTCCGGAAAGTCGCTGGAGTCCGGAAAGTCGTCGGAGCTTCCTTCCTCTTCCGGAAAGTCGCCGGAGATAATCTTCTCTTGCTGGGTTTGTTTGGGTCTTCTCCCCGGAGGTAAGCTCTTTGTCACTCGGCTGAAAATCGCCTTTATCCTTTCCAGTTTAGTGAGCACTGGTGCCTGTTGGGGTCAGAATATTTGGTAACAAGTTGTTTATTTATTGTTTGAATTTGTTACGGATGTCATGAATCTGTTAGGGTCAGTTTATATTTTATTTATTGTTTGAAGTTTATAGTTTACTCATTGAGCATTTTAGCAATATTTGTTACGGTTTATTTATTGTTTGCACTTTACAGTTTACAGTTTACGTATTGTTGGTTTATTTATTGTTTGAAGTTTGAACAAAATCATTCCATCTTATCCTATTCTTGGGGTCAGAATGTCATCCGCTGGTTCCGCAAATGCAACAACTACAAGTGGTTTGAAGCCTATTGGTGATAATATTGATATTGCTTGGCAATGGAATTCTTTTAAAGATGCAACCAAGAAGCAAATCAGTTGTGATTTTTGTGGACATTGTTCGACGGGAGGAATAACGAGAGCAAAGAGGCATCAGTTGGGGATACGGGGAGATGTTAAAGTGTGCACTAAAATACCGTCTGATGTACGATGCAAACTGAAAGAGTCTAGAGAAAAAGCAAGCTGCTAATGATGCTATCATGACTGAAAGTATCGGCGAGGACAATGAAGATGTGGAGGAAATTTCCGAAGTTCAAGCTGGAAAAAGACCTGCAACTGCTGTTGCCAAGGCCAAGAGAAATTTCAAAGGCCCGTTGGATAAGATGATGTTTCAAAATCCGGAGATATCTTTGAAGAAGACGGAGATGTTAAAGCCTCTTGAGATAGAGCGAACTCAATATGGGTGCTCAATTATGTCGGATGCATGGACAGATCAAAGGTCAAGGTCTTTGATCAATTTTATGGTCAACTCTCCAAGTGGTAGTATGTTTGTTAGGAGCGTTGATGCTTCGGATATTGTGAAGACCGGAAGGAAGTTGTTTGAGATGTTGGACTCTTTTATTCAAGAAATTGGAGTTCAAAATGTTGTGCAAGTTGTTACCGACAATGGTAGCAATTATGTCTTAGCGGGTAAGAATGCTATTTCTTATCTATCTCATTCATTTCATTCATATCATAAATATTAAAATTACTCATTTATGTTATTTGTTTTGATCTTAGGAGACTATTTGATGGACAAATATCCTACACTTTTTTGGACTCCATGTGCGACACATTGTGTGGATTTAATATTGGAAGACATAGGAAAGCTGCCTATTGTTAAGAGGGCCATTGGAAGAGCGCAATTTTTGGTTGGGTTCATTTACAACCATTGTATGGTCCTAAACATAATGAGAACATTCACTGAAGGAGCTGAATTGATTAGAAGTGGAGTGACAAGGTTTGCAATCACGTTCCTCACTCTTAAAAGGTTGTATGTTCAAAAAAACAACCTGAAAAGAATGTTCGTGTCAGAAGAGTGGATGAACACAAAGGTGGTGAAAGAGGCAAAGGGGAAAAGGGCTAATAAAATAGTTCTCATGGCAATATTTTGGAATGATATTTTATTCTCTCTCAGAGCGATGAGGTCGTTGGTAGAAGTTCTAAGATTAGTTGACAATGAGAAAAAGCCGGCAATGGGATATATCTATGAGGCGATGGACAAGGCGAAGGAAAGTATAGCAACGGCTTTCAAGGGAAACAACCTCAAGTACTCTCAGATTTATGAGATCATAGATAGAAGATGGGAACTTCAGCTCCATCGTCCATTGCATGCAGCAGGGCATTTCCTTAACCCTAGCATATTCTACAAGAACCCAAATATTGCTAGAGATAAGGAAGTCACTGAAGGGCTCTATATTTGCATTGAGAAGCTTTCGATAGATGAAGATGCTAATGATAAAGCTTTACGTGAAATTGCTGATTATCGAGGAGCGAAAGGACTATTCGGCTCACCTGGTTCAATTAGGCAGAGGGATAAAATGGCCCCTGGTAAGTTAAAGTTCCCTATTGACAATTTGTTTATTTAAAATTACATACTCAATACTAATTATTTGTTATGTAAATACAGCCGAATGGTGGATAATGTTTGGAAATCATGTTCCACATTTGCAAATAATTGTAATCAAAGTGTTAAGCCTCACTTGTAGCTCTTCGGGGTGTGAGCGAAACTGGAGTGCTTTTGAGCTAGTAAGTGTTGCTAAATATTAATAAGTTTTTACTACATAGTTGGATGTAGTGAAATTTGAAACTAATTATCTTATTTCACAATATGTAGATTCATACCAAAAAGAGAAGCAAGTTGGAACATCAAAGGCTCCAAGACTTGGTGTTTGTGAAGTACAACCAAGCTCTTAAAGAACGCTTTGATAATAAAGATTTAACTGATCCGATTCTTCTTGGCAATATTGACGAGTGTTATGACATGGATGAAAATGGAGTGCTGAGAAATGATTTGGTTCCAGGAGAAGATGGATTGACATGGGAAGTTGTTGGTGATGCAGTTGGGGCTAATGAACCAGAAAGGCTTACTAGACGCCATTCTAGACTTGCTAGGGTTGAGCCTAATGTAGATGAAGATTTGGATGTGGAAGAACAAGAGTTTGAACCAAATGATTTAGAAGACGTTCTTAATTTGGTTGAACCACAAAGTGAAGATGAGGCCGAATCGTGATTCTCATTTGTTGAGATATTAGTTGAACTTATTAGAAAACATGACTTGGGATTGTTTTAAGATTAACTGTTAAGTGTGATTGTGTTGTTATATTTGTTTATTTCTCTGTTTTTGAGTATTTGCAAAATCCGTTATCCGCTATCCGCTATCCGCTATAGCGGTTTAGGGGATGGCCGCTACGCGACGCTATTTGAAATTGACAACCTAGCTTATGGTGTTGAACATCGTGAAGTCATCGTTGAGGTAGAGGTTCCGTGACCCGTAATTTTCACGTTAATTCAATTCCGGTTGTTTTTTTAGTTTCTAAACAGGCTGGTTAAAAATGTTCAATATCTCGATTTCGTTGAGTTGAAAACTGCGACAATGTTTGAAGAGGTGCAAAATACAAATAAGCAAGTCATTGGTTTAGAAATGATTTATTATACTTAAAATTTGAAATTCTTTGTTCTATCGGAACTAAAGATATTAGGTGAAACTACATGAATTATGATATGGGGTTCCCGCTTTGTTCTTCCATCAAAATTGCTCGAGGACAATTTCTCCTCATTTCAGGGAGAGCTTGACGTGCGAGGTTTTGATGATAAAATCTTTTCAAGAGGTGGGTAATATTGCTAATGGCGTTGCAACTTTAAGGGACGTTTAACCAATAACTTGAATGTGTACCAAGAAATTTTAAGTTTGAATTTAACAAATGATCCGGAGATTTTGGCATCAACCAACTGAAGTCATGATGAGAGTATAAACACTCGTATATTTTGTATATGTTTAATCGTGTATTGTGATTATTTTTATTGTGTTCTAATGAGTTACGTCGATTTCATGTATTTGAGTAATTGAGTAGACTTCTACCCTTTTATCGTGTTTTGTGATAAGAAGTAGGGTTCAATAAAGGCTGTTGTAAGGCTAATTACGAGAAGTTATCACATCGATTTTCTAATATGAGATGTTGGAAAGCTTGAGGAAATATTACATTTTTTTCTCAAATAGTCGAGGTCAAATTTGGAACGCAAAAGTCAAAAATAGAAAATACGAAAAATGCGACGAAGTTGACAAACACTCAACTGACTCCAAGGACATGGCGGGAGCCATGTTGGAAAGGAAGCTCGACCCTATTGGTCAACAACTACCCGACATGTGGCTAGTTCTGAATTTTCCTAATTTTTCTATTTTGGCAGTTTCGATTCAGACTTGGACGAATTTTGATCTTTGTTTTGACTTTAAGATATTATATTTTTAGTATTTTTTTATTTTAAACCACTTGTATTGATTTTTAGAGTTTTAATTAAGAACAATCTCTTCACGATTTTTCTATTTATAATTAAATATTTGGCTATATAAAGATTATTAGTCTTTAAGTTTAAACATACTTAATTCCTAGCAATTTTTTAGAACTTCTACAACAACATTCATGATTCATCAAAATTTTATTTCGGTTAACATTATGGTGGAGTCTAACAAGGGTTACTCTGGAAATTAAGCATTTCTATTTATTTCTTTTCTCTAAATTATTACCATGTTCTTCGTTTATATTTTGTGCTTCATAAATATGTGAAGTGAATAGTTCTCTCGTGAGTGCGATGTTCTAATTATGTGATAGATTATTTATGTTAAGTTGTTGTTCAAATATTTTGCATAGTTGTTGCTAATTGACGCTCTTAATCTTAACCTAAATTGACCACATATGTTATGATTATAATTGATGAGAGTGGATCGACAAATATTCAAATTAATGAAAGAATCAATTAGTATATTTTTAGATATTAATGAGATGTCTTGATATCTTAAGAATAATCTATTAGGAAAAATTATTATAATTGAGGTTAGTTTAGGTCTAAGTCTAATAGTAGAACGAAAGCGTTAATTAGTAACTTAGGCATTTTTTATCTTGATGTTATTAGCCTAATGAGCAAAAACGTTAGGTAGATGTATTTAAAAATTTTGGGTATTAATTTGAATTTCATAAGAACCATAATCTAGACATAGATAATAAATCTATAAAAGTAATATGCTAATGTTATCTTTATTTATTTACTATTCTTTTTGTGCATTCTTACTTTTGTTATAACAACAACATTTTTCATAAAAATAATTGTTATTCTTGTCAATTTGGTGTTTCAATCTTATTTGATTACATTCGGTTATACTCAATTTTTCGTACATCAAACCCATCAAACACGAACCATAGAGTAAGCATGAGTTCATAACCTGAATCTAAATTCTTAAAACAAATTTCTAAAAACTTAATCTTCAAAAATTAGGGATTTCATGGGTTAGTCCTAATAAGTCATGTTTCATTAGTAACTTCACTTCCAAGTTCCAACATATTATGCCTTCTTAGAGGTATTACAAGGTATATATTCTTTATCTTTTTCAGTTTCACAAACCATCAACTTTACGTCCTAAATACAGTTTTGTTTCTTTGAGAATTTTTCAGTAAGAAAGTCGTAAAATTACATCAAGCATATCAATTAATTAAAATCTAAAAAATAAAACATAAAAATATGAAATATATTACAAAATCTTTTTTTCTAAATACTTTTTTTCTTTACTTCCCCAAGTAAATTTAAAATCGTTTTTCCCCTAATTGCACTAGGGAGTATTTACCATTTTAACCTTCGTTTATTAATGACTAAATTTTAAAGTATAAGTTACAAATTGTATATTTCATGGGTCGGCGAGTAGAGATCATTTGATTATTTCCCTCCCGCACTTTAACCAAAGAAAAAAAAATATCAGCAAAACCTTCCGGAATGTCCCCGTCGGAGTTGGGCTCACGATCGCCGGAGCCGACGAGAACACGGCCCCGCCTTTTCAAACAGAGAAAGCGACTTCACCGGAAGTCTTCCCGGGTTGCGGCTTCGGCCGACTCCGAAGTTAAGGGCTCAGGTAAGGTTTTTTCTTCTTCCAACGGTGTGAGTTGCTCGGGTTTCGTGTTCCGTGCGGGCTCGAAGCCGGAGGAGGGTTTTGGGCATTTAGATGGTACTTCTGGGTGTGGGGTCCACAGTGGGAGGAGAGTCTGTGAAGCAGAGAAGGAGAAGGGTTCATGTTTTGTGTTTGGTGCTGGTGCTGGTGCTGGAGGAACTGGAGCTGAGTCGAACAAAGATTTTGATGAGAGGGAAGATGGCGAGCGGGTGGAGGTTTCGTTCGTGTTTGGGGCGAATTGGTTGGATTCCGAGATGAGGAAATTGAACATCAATGGCGGAACAAAGGAATCGTCTTTGAAAGATAGTGATAATAATGTGTTTGTGTTTGGAAGGAACGGGAATGTGCCTGCCTCTTCCGTTGAACAGGAGCAGGGGAGTTCTGCCGAGGTCGAATCATCTCGAGAAGATGTGATCAAAGGATGTGCAGCTGCTTCTCAAGCTGCCAACATGGATAGGATAGAAACAGGGAGCTGCGAAAGAAAATCTCCGGATCGATCCAGGGCCCCCTTCACAGAGTTTCAGCCACCACAATGGGATCCTTCTTGTTTTAAGGAAAGCTTATTTACCACCATGTTACAGAGCACGCCGAGTTTTGATTTCAAGAGCGCGCCAAAGATGGACAAAGGAGTAAGGAAATCAAGAAGAAAACTGAAGCAACCTTTTTTTGATAAACAAAATAAGGACGGGGATCATCTACAAGATGCAAGAAGCAGTAACTCACCTAGTTATTCACCTATGGAGTTTTCACCATACAGGGAAACTAAAACAGAAGAGCAATTTGCTAAGGACAGTCCTGCTAGTCTCAAAGACATGGAAGGAGTGAAGCATGGGAAAGAAAGTTCCAATTCTGAAGAGCCGAGGGAGGAGATCGCTGGGCATTGTAATGAAAGATGTTGTGCAGGAAGTGATTCCTCGAACGGGCTTATATTTGTAGCTGAAATGTCATCTTCCGATCCCATCTCGGGACGGCCGTGCAAGAAGAAATGGAGGAATGCTGGCACGAGGGAAAATGCAAGCACTGAAAGAATGGAAAGCAAGAATCCCCAGATATTCCGTTTTACCTCAGGTGTAGTAGATGCCACGAGACATTTTCAAAGAAAGAAATATAGAAAACATGTCCGCACTGAACCATTTGTTATTGCTCCAAGATCAAATTTCCAGGTGCAGCTTTTACTTTTATTATCTTTGAATTTCTTCCTATACCTTCACGTGGCTCATCATTTTGTTTTTTGGCTTGCCGGAGCAGGGTGGAAATTTGGGTTACGTAGAAACAAGTAATTTATCTGAATTTGGTGAACAGATGCATGTGGCTAATACCTCTTCTGCTGAAGAACTTCAGGAAGCATGTGAAACATGGCGCCTAAAGTGAGATGATTGCTAGAACCATTATATATTCTGTTTATTTTCCATCTCTGGTTTCCGAACAGGTGGATTACAGGTTTTCATGGCGGAGTTTGTGACTGTTTACTGGAACAGTTCATACTAATTATTGGACTTATGCACCAGGGGAAATCGTGCATTTAAGAATGGAGATGTTTCAAAGGCCGAGGAATTTTACTCGCATGGAATAAATACTGCAGCATCTTGCAAGGTCTCTGGAAACTGCCTCAAGCCTCTTGTAATTTGCTACAGTAACCGAGCAGCAGCAAGAATGTCCTTGGGAAATATAAGGGATGCAATAAGTGATTGCGCAAAGGCTGCCATCCTGGATCCCAACTTTTTGAAAGTTCAGCTCAGAGCTGCTAAGTAAGAGGCACTTTCAGTTTCTCGGCTTCCAGTTACTACATATTTGAATTGCTTTAGTTGCATTTGCACTTACACTGTAAACTTTATCAACTAGATAAAGAAATTCTTGACTATCTGAAAGTAATGAAGTCCTCTGTTTTTTAGGTTTAATCATCTGTCCTGCATTGTTAATCTGTTGGCCTATAAACTTCCTCCCTTGTGGGGTTTTGTGCAAGTTTTGTTCTTTTTGCAAGTGATTTCGATTACACTATTGGCTAGATATGATGAAAGTTTTCATGCTTTCGTTGTTGATTGGATCACATTTTAGTCGTAATTCGGGAATCTCAGAGATTATCTGGTGGCCTCTTGGGTACCTCCAAAGCTACATGCTGTATCCTGAATCAACCCTGTGATAAAGATCCGTGTATCCAGCTTTTGGTTCACTTTTCCTAGCTAAGATATTGATTCTGTTCTGTTGTCGCTTCTACATGATTAGAAAAAATAAATGCGGAAGCTGTTGCAAGCATCTTTGAAGGTTGATCTGTTATGCTGGAATGATTTACTGATTACATTCAAAGTGAATGAGTCATTATCCCGGAATAGCGATTCAACCTATCACCCTCCAGTTTCTTTTCATTCAATACATACAAAGACTATTTTCTAATATATGATTTCGTGTTCCACTGTGCGCTTTTTTCTATTTAAGTTGTTATCTTCTGCTGGGAGAAGTTGAGAATGCTCTGAACTATTACAATAAGTGCTTGGAATCTCCAGCGGGTGTGTGTTTGGATCGGAGAATTACCGTAGAAGCAGCCAACAGTCTTCAGAAAGCTCAGGTTTGCACATCATTGATCATTATTCTAGTTAGAAAAAATGATTTTGGAGGGGAGAATAATTGATTATAGCTATGTCGCTTAACAAAAAATTTGCTTATAACAATTAACAATGACCAGTTAAGTTATTTCTAGATAGGATACTTTGACTCAGGTGTCACGCCCTCTCATTGGTTATATGGTGTTACCCGAAATGTGCTACATAAATTAATATTTTCCTTCAGCTTGGCTAGATTATTAGTTATGCTTATTAAAAATTCTTTATCTATGCCTTAGTTTTGTTTTGGTAGTCTCTTCTTGAGGTTGATTTTCTCTTTTTGTGTGGACTGAGCTCTTTCTGTTCAATGATGTTGTTGCAGAAAGTAGCAGAATGCATTAATTCTGGTGCAAAACTTTTGGAACAGAAGACACCTGATGCAGCTCTTTCTGGTTTAGACATTACGACTGAGGCCTTGGCAATTAGTCCTCTTTCAGAAAGATTACTTGAAATAAAGTCGTGGTTTTTTTATTTGGTGTGTATCCCAGAAAATGCTCTTTCATCCTTACCGCCTGAACCGTTCTTCTCTTTTTACCATTTTGATGTGCTCTTGCAGCTATGCAAGTATGACGAAGTGATTCAGTTGTGCGAAAGTACACTTGATGCTGCTGAAAAGAACTTTGCTCCATTATACTCTGATGAACATTCTGTGCATGTTGCTAATCCCAGAAGTGAGAGTTGTTCGTTTGCTAGAGTTTGGAGATGGCACTTGATATCAAAGTCCTACTTCTATACTGGTAGGCTTGAGAAGGCTCTTGATTTGCTTGAGAAAATACCGGAAGCGAGACCTCTTAGTCTTTTTGCCAAGTAAACTCTTTTGACACATGATTGATCTGGTATTCTCTCCTTGAAACATTGGGATCTCTGACAGTTATGTAATGTATGTAGGGAACTAAAAACTGAATTGGAATCTACTGCTTCTTTAGCTGTTACCATACAGGACCTTAAAAATCACAAGGTATGATACTAAAATCATTATTCAAGCATGGCACTATTGTTTTGTTTTGTTGATGAGTGGGATGTGTAACACTTGTGAATGTCAGTCCTAATAGATTTTTTCTGAATGATACCAATTTAAGAGAAACAGTATCTTACTCGATGTAAAATGTCTGAAAAAATGTCAGTCCTAATAGATTTTTTTTCTGAATGGTACTAAACCAATTTAAGAGGAACGGAATTTCACTCGATGTAAAATGTCTGAAAACTTGAATCACTCGAGTGATCGAGGGCCAGGATGCTGCAAGTTTTATGATAGCTGTGTCTACCTGTTCTACCTTTGTTGTCAATTGCAGTATGCGGGGAACTTAGCAGTTCAATCAGGGAGGTATGCTGAAGCAGTGGAACATTACTCTACCGCTCTCTCAAGCAATTTACAGGCACGACCATTTGCAGCAATATGCTTTTGCAACCGAGCTGCTGGATACCAAGCGCTGGGCCAAATTGCTGATGCCATTGCTGACTGCAGTTTAGCAATTGCTCTAAATAAGAAGTATACCAAGGTTTGTTGCCTGGTACTTTAATATGGTGCATTCTTTTAACGATGTGTCTTGTCATTCTGGGAATTTTTTCTGTTTCTAAAGATGCGAGTCAGAGGCATTGCAAAGAAAAGAACAAATTGTTTTCTTGTAAATGGACCTTAGACATTGATTCAAGGATCCGGCATATTTAATCTAGACTCTGGTCATGTGCTTAATCATAATAAGTACCTGCTCACAACCTGAAAAATAACATGCATCTTCAGGCTGTTGCTCGTAGAGCTGCACTACATGAGATGATAAGAGATTATGGACAAGCAGCCAGTGACCTCCAACGGTTCATTTCGATAATCGAAAACCAGAGTGATCGGAAGGATGGGAAGTCTGGGACAGATGGTCAATCACCTAGCACCAAGGAATTGAGACAAGCTCAACGGCGGTTGAAGACCCTTGAGGAAGAAGCCAAGAACGGAATCTCGTTGGATTGCTATCTTATCTTGTAAGTCATTTATGGACATATACTTGTGTGCATGATTCTTCTTCGATTTGCCTTTTCTGAGTTGGTCGTATTGACTGCTTTGGCACCAGGGGAGTTAAAGAATCCGATTCAGCTTCTGACATTAAAAAGGCATATCGCAAAGCTGCCCTCAGGCATCATCCTGACAAGGTATCAAAACTTTCTACAGCTCTGCAATTACATCCTTTGCTTGCTAACCGATGCAGATCGTTCTTATTTAGTTTGCATACTCTTCTTTATATAGGCTTCGCAGTACCTGGCAAGAAGTGACAGTGGACACGAGGGACAAATCTGGAAGGGAATTCTCCAGGAGGTTCATGCTGATGCTGACAGACTCTTTAAAACAATTGGTGAAGCATATTCAGTATTGTCAGACCCTTCTAAGGTTCGATTGCTACAACAGTTTTGATGACCATTTATTTCAATCTTTTCTGCCTCGCAATGCTCTTATCTTTTGCCTTGTTCTGATCACTGGTCCAACTTGCTACTAGTTACTCTTTACTTACCAGCATCTACGTTTCGAAAGGAAGTTCCCTCTCGGGTTTATTTGCTTGAGAGGGTCTGGTCTATACTGGCTTCTCATCGAATGTTTTCTGTTGCAGCGTCAGCAGTATGATCTTGACGAGGAAATCAGGAAGGTTGCAAAACAGAAGGGTAAAACTAGCCATTGGAATACAACTTCAGAAAGTCACGGCTATCCGTTCGAGAGGAGTAACCAGAGGCGAAATTCGCAGGATAATTGGAGGTCTTACGGTAACTTCCGGGGACACTACTATCGATGGTGAAGTATATGGAAGCTACATGTACTTGTTGAAGCCATCTCAACTTGCTCAAGGACTGGTGAATCCATCTGTTGGGTGCCACAGGACATTCCAGCATGATACAGCTTCTTGATGATGGATCTGACTGGAAAGCCTACTAGCCTAGTGAGGCAATGCGAAGAGAAACGGCCTCGGATATTTTGATAGATAGACGGAGTTGTACATGTTTTCTAGTCTGGAACGGAACGAAGAAGAAGCGGTATGAGGTTCCCTGAACCTCGAGGCGGAGAAGACTCAAATTGCAAGGCGTGTACCAATTATATTTGTAGAAAAACGATACACCGATTCAGATATTAAACTATGGCTCGTTGTTACCATCGGCAGGTGGTTCCTAAGCTATGAAATTGAATGTGTACCAAGCAATGAATTAGTGACGGTTTATATTGGTGGCTTCTTTTTAGCAATGAATATGGATGACTTTTTCCAACGAGGGATGGGACGAGGAGAGAATACCTAAGCTATGGCAGGAGGATTGAAACGAGCGGAGCTGGAGTTGGGCATGTATGAGCGCTAGGTGGCCTGAATGAACACCTGCGTGGTCTGAGAAGGTGCAAACAAGTGCCGATCTGGGCTGTTGAGGTTAGCCGCAAGCGTCTGCAATCTCTGGCTTGGAGTGTGGAAGTGGATTCGAGCGGTGGGCGACACTGTGCAAGCTTGTTTGGGGTGGGGCGAGAGTCAAGCGTCCTGGTGATGAGGGGCAAGCACATGGCTAAAACTGGGCAGACGTTGGGCACAGTGGTTAATATGTACGGAGGACCTCTCTTATTTCTGATGCCTGTAGGAATCGGATCTCCAGATAGTGTAACAGAACGAGCTTTCCAGACCGAAGTAGATGTGGGGATGCTTGAGCACGATACTTGCCCTTGTATGTAACAGAACGACGTCAAGTTGATTTCCAATAACTCCTTTGCAAAAAGAAGAAGATTTCCAATACATTTTCTCTGAACTCTCTTTAATCTGCCATATGAATGCACATACAATAAATGCATATACAATAACCGATCCGTCTTAAACCCAGGGTGTTGATACCTATACCATACGAGCGGAAAACTGAAAATAGGAGAAGAAACACTGAAACAGTGGAGAAAGCCGGACGCCTCAAGTTCACTTCGTGCTAGGATACATTATTGTTGTCCAAACCATTTCCCGATGATGATCACTCACAAGTCAAAGACGCATACTAGAAGAAACCGATTCACATTCAACCAATAAGTAGCTGCACAAGCAAGTTTAAGAATCAATCAACCAATCACCTGTGATATCCAACTACTATGTAGAAGCGTTCAGCAAAGATGAACAACCTCATTTTCCGTGAAGAGCTCAAGAGGAAACAGATGCCTTCAACTTTTTTGGCGGTGGGTTTCCTCCAGAGATCACCACATAGCAATAGAAAGAGAGCATTCCGGCGCTGTGAGGGGTGGAGACAGTTTGTTAGTATGTCTAAATAACACCACATGAAAAGTTTTACAGATAAACTCCTTGTACTTCCAACAGAAACTTTATGTACCCAATCAAAGCATTGAGCCCGGCAGGAATCAGCTTCTTTGTCTGCAACCATACATGATGATAGAGATGAGAGACAAAAATAGCTAGGAAATATCTAGTGGCACAGTTGAAGAAGGTAATACTTTGTACCAGTGCATGCACACCCACTTGGTTATGAGTTAATCGGAGTTTCTAATCCAAAGTAAATTAAACAAAAGGATAATTGACAGTATAGCTACTGACCAATGAATAAACTCGAAAACTTCTCCAGAAGTGGAACCCTGACAATACTGCGTGGTACAAAAGCAACAGAATAAGAGTCAATCTATAATGAAGCAGATATATGATTGATATACAAATGTTTAGCCAATGGGGTGCCTTTAATCTCCACCGGGAAAAGGACCCCTTTCTCTAATCAGCATAGTTTGAGCAAGGGTAAGAATCAATCAAATGACCAGCCTCACTTTAGCAACAGGAATACAAAAAAAAAAACGCAAGTTGAAACTTCTCCTTTCAAATAACAAACAGTAAGTGACCCCATTGCTTCGTCTAATTAGTATCGAAAGGTCAGGAAGTTCGGATTATCTGAAAAAGACACAACGAAAACGTTACATGACTTCACAGGTCACCACGAAGACTCACCAGCTTGCCCTAGGACAAATGGTAAACTGGAATCTCCTCTCCTCCACACCTTCAAGCTAAGCGTGCTGAGCGCCAGCAAAGCACCGCCGACAAGTGCGCCAACCAGATTTTTAGGATTCCTAGATAACACAAAACCAAGAAGTCCCCCACAGCAAAGGAATCCCCCTGTTTGAGTTGAACCAGATAACCAAATCCCAAATCAGCAACTTCAGCAGCTACAAACAACTAAGAAAAACACGCAAAAACATAGTCCAACTTGAACCATCCAAATGTAACACTTTCAATCTACATTGACAAAGGTTACATTAGCTATTTGTCCAGCTTAATATGAGAAATATGAAATATCAACACCATTTCGAGCGAGCGAAACAAAACATATAGCCAACAAGTCTAGGTAATCCAACTATCAAGAGAACTTTTGTCAACAAAGCTCCATTTCGACCAACTAAATAATTTTGAATGTAGAATATGCAAGCACCAAGCCCTTAACATCGCAGATTAAACAAAGGAAACGGATTTCCACACCAAAACAAAACAACTCAAGCAAGCTGTTGTTCTCTGCTGCATTATACCAAAAAAGGAACACGAAAGGAGAGTGCAAAATCCAAACAACTAGTGCTGAGGAGACATTCCGGCAGGGAACTAACTGTGCGGGATACTTGGCAAGAGTGACGTCTATAAAATTCACCTACTGATAGCCTTAAGGATTTGGTTTGGATATGGAGATTTTTATCAGAGCGGGTTGATCCGTGCCAATTGTTTCAATAGTACACTCAAAATCCGTGCAAACTTCGGTCCAATTGATCCGGGGGGTCGGGTCGAGAATCCACATCGGTAAGTGCCAGACTAATTGACTTGTTTATAAAAGTGGAGGTTCTAGCAAGTTAAAGATACGTATCGGGGGGAAACTAACCATAGGGGATACCGAAACAGAAGTCGTGGATCCTAGCGGAACCGTACGCTCTCAACGGATCGCCGCCCCCGTTCACTTCCTTTTCCTTGTCTACGGAAACTTGCTCGCTCGCTAAACTCGGCTGCGGCCGATCGGAGGAGTTACTCAAATCGCCGGTTTCTCCTCCAACGCGCAAAACGACCGAAACCTGTAGAACATACTCGTCAACAGAAAATAATTAGCAAGAGAAAACGAGGAGAGAGAGAGAGGCTGGTCCGTAATAACCTTGGGGGACAAGGGAAGGAAGGAGACGCGGCTGTGGCGGCGGCCGCGAAGAAACAATGGGAGGTGTGGGAGGGTGGCGGTTTGCGGCGGCGTCCTCGTTGTAACTGCCATGGCGACGGCGGCCACACCTAATCACTTGGGACGGTGGGGATGGTTCAGGGGATCGCGCTGTGTTCACTTCTTCTCCTTTTCCCCTCTTTTGACTTTTTCAGTGGACGTATCCCATTTGGTGGTGAATTGTTTTTTTATAGGGAAAATTACCTTCAAGCTACTCGGGTTTGAGTAAATTCGTGTTAACCCTTATTTTTTTTTATTATCATTCAACCCTTCATGTTTGCGGAAAGTGTATATTTTACCCTCTTGCGGGAATTCGATGATTTCTCCAACAAAATTGAACGTGAGATTACAAAAATGCTCTTGTCTTAAAAAAACAATTTAAACTCCTTTTTAATAAATCCAATTTGCTTCTACCCTCTTAGAATCAATGGCCCAGATTAAACAACCCTTCTCCTTCAACCTCCTAATTAAGAACTCCAAGAATAAGTATCTTCCAACCCAGAAATAAACCAAAAATAAATTATTGAAATTGAACTATACAAAAATCTGAAGTTTGTCACTATCATCGTATCAAAATAATTGAATCAGTATTTTCTTCTAAACAATTTTCTCTTCCCAAAGCAATTGAATCAGTTTCTTCGTTTGAAACGCCAAATAAAGAGAATCCCCTTCCAGATTGAGCCGCCACCGCCCACCTCCGTCCCCAGCCTCCTCCACCCACTTTATCCATCTCTCTCTAGTTTATTTGGAAAATACCTCCTTCCAGATCCGGCCAAAGAAACTACACTGATCGTCATTATAACAAAGCCTAATCGACTACAACTCTTGTGCCGAGTAAATGATGGTGCTAGCGTGTGGTCGTTCGGGCGGGCTCCTCGCGACTACAACTCTTGTGCCGACTACAACTCTCACCCTCTTAGAATCAATGGCCCAGGCTCCCCGACAAGCTCGAGGAAGAACTACGCGTGGAGCGGGGATTTCGACCGGTGAGAGCTATACACCATCGTCTCTGAGTTGAATGAGTTTGCCATGGCTTTAGGTGAATTCACGCGTACGGGATCGGACTGGCTTGGACCTCACAAAACTACGGGAATGTCCTCAGGGTTTCCAAGTCGGTGAAGTTGAGGGTGCAATTGAAGAGGGTGGCGAGGTCGGAGAAGAGCTTGACGGAGTAGTCAGCGATCTTATCAGACTCGTAGACGGCAAAAGGGTAGCCTTTGGGCTTATCGGTCTCTTGGTCCCGGGAGATGTAGAGGTCCACCACCCGCCCCGCCTGGATTACGATGTCGTAGAGTACTCTTTTGCTCACTTTATCATTTAAATTGCCTTCGGAAAAAAACCACCCAAATTTTAATTTATAGGGTTCGTGTGAGGATTTAGAGAGCTCTCAGAGAGAGAGAGAGAGGTGTTTTATTACCTACGTAGATGGTGCAGCCTGGGTTACCGGACATGTCTAAGAACGAACCGCTCGTAATGTAATTCACGCATTCAATAAACCAACAAGAAGAGAAGAAGAAGAAGAAGAAGAAGAAGAAGGGGTTTATGAGGAAGGAGATGACTTATTTTTTCAATTTTTAGTGGAATTTGTAATTTTTTTAAAGACAAGGGTATTTTGGTAATGTTAGGTCCGAATTCTCCGGAGAACTCGCCGGATTCCGGCAAGAGGGACTAAATATACCCTTTTCGCAAACATGAAAGGTTGAATGATAACAAAAAAAAATACGGAGGCTAAAACACGAATTTTCTCAAACCCGAGGGGCCTGAGCGTAATTTTCCCTTTTTTATATGATATTATTTTTATTGAATTGACTAATTTAAATTAACACCGAGTAAAATTTAAAAAGTGTTACTAAATAATACCCAAAAATTAGTTATCAAATAGGTGCCCATGTAGGACACCAATATCAAGTCACAAAAAAAATAACTTGCGATAATCATAGTCACAAAAAAAGATTGAGCAAGTCACAATTCTTTTTTGTGACTTTTTTTAAAATATTTTTTTTTTGTGATTTTCGTGTAGATCTTGAAAAATTATGTACATTAAAAAAAAAATTGAATCGTACAATTGACCACCAAAATATTACTCTTTAAATATTTTGTGCCATAGAGGAGGTAATACTGTCTTATTGACGGAATTCGGAATCTGAGAGTTGATGGTTATTTGGTTTTTATAAGCCGGAATCGATGGGTATTGTGGATTTGGGTATGTGCTTTTAGGTTTTGATTTGGATGCCGCATTGGCACATGAAGTGGGGTCTGACATTCTTTTTTGTTTGCAACATCTTGTGACCCCCGCTTTATAGCCTAGATTCTGACAGGAATTGGAAAGATTCATTTCGGTACTTGAGTTAATGAAGTTCATATTATGTTAAAGGCCGAGTTAAGTTTTGAATTTTGGTTGAGTTAGTCGCTATCTGATATTTTGAAGGTCAGTCCAACGGGTGTTAAGATTGCATCTTTTGTTCCATCAGATTGGAATTAGGACCAAGAATTTGAACGATGATTTAAGTCGATCCAACGTATTTATCTATTTTATGAGTATCGATGTGAATTATCATTGTTTACCTCCTGAACAAGAAACTAGTTACTAGTTACTACGCTCTCCTCTTGTTTCGAGGACTGTTTAGTATTCAATAAGGAAAGAAGGTTACTAATAAAATAGATTAAAACAAGGAAAGAAGCGTGCTTGCTGTCTGGGGCTTTAGCTATCTATCTTCTATTTTGGCTCATTACTATATCAGAAGTTGTATCCCTGTGGTAAGATAATCTATTTTGACAGGATGGGTATATAAGCTATATATATGGGGCTTTTGGCAGTTTTTTGCACAAACGCTATCAATATTCATGATGGTATTAACGGCCTTGAAGTTGGGCAAACAGTTGTAGTTGCCTCTGCTGTAAGTATGAGCTCTCTACTAGCACAATAGCTGTAAACTAACCTTTTGCAGAACTGACAATGCTTAAATTTTCACAGATTCTGATACATAATGTCATGCAGATAGGAGCATCAACAGATCCTGAGTATCAGCCCATGCTTTCTCCATTTATCTTGTTCAGCCTTTGCTAGCAACTTCCTTGGCATTGCTTTCATATAATTGGTATTAATGAAAGATTATGTTTATTGGTTGCTCAATCCCTATTATTTCATCGCAGATATTAATATTAAAAAGCCCATGATTCTGTCAGGTATCCTTCGTCAGTTTTATTGGAGACACATATACATACTTTGCTGGGATGACTTTGGCTGTGGCTGGGATTTTAGGCCATTTCAGGTGACTTTTCATTACGTTTTCCTACATGCCATATGTTACCTTGATTTAGTTTGTTGTGTCATTATTCCTGCATATCCACGAGGAAAATGCATCGCTTCTGACTCACATATCTTCCATTTGCCAGAACTACCTTTGGCCATTTTGTCTCAAGAATTTCTTATCCACTCTTGCATGCTTCCGTGCTATACCTGTTAGGTTTCGTGATAGTTGTGAGTGATAGGAATTGAGACTTCTACCAGGAGCAGTAGTGCTCAACTGGGAGTCGGACTAGAATAAAAGGAGAGAAATAGATAGAAGGAAGAGAGATACTTTATTTTATTTTCTTTGATGTTTAAACATGTGTACATCTGTTCCTTACATAGGACTAGGATATGAGGAGTTACAAACTGAATTAATGCAGATGAAAATCAAAGGTTGAACACAATAAACGTAGCAGATGAATTCATTTAATCAACTCCCTCGTGAAGATGTATCGCCTTCAATGGACTCAGGAACTCTTCATCTTCAGTGATGTGGGGTATTCCCCGCATAACAATACCATAATCCTCGAGATTCATAAATGTGCAACCATCTTTTCTCTGCCTCCCTGATTAAGTTAGTGACGTTATGTTTCTACCCAAGAAATATTATGTCTTGTCCAGCCTTTGCATCTGACGACGTAAAATTTTCCTTCTGCTTTTGTATGTTGTGGTCTAACAATTTTTATGTGTTCGGACACACAAAATTCTGCTCTATTGATTGTTCATTTAATCAATACTTATTTCCAGAAAAGAATATTGGCCATCTCCCACTTTCTTGACAATAATGTTTATTACTGATCTTTGGGTTGTCACTCCATGCATGTCGATATGTGTGAATTTCTTTGTTTTCCGATTGTCAACAGCGAAACACTCCTGGTTTTCCTTTTAGCTCGGATAGTAAATTTCTTGCTAATCACTCCCTCAGGTTTGACCTTATCACTTTACATTCTCGACGAGAGGGAACAAAGCTAAATAGCTAAACAACCAGATCGCTAATCATTAGATGCATTGACCAAAGTTGTCAATGCATCTAATGACTGGCGATCTCATTGTTTATCTATTTGGCTTTGTTCCCTGTCCTTGACATCGGTTACGCAGGTGATCTTCCGTGTATGCAGTTTCTTCCGACAGAATTATAGTGTTGATGACCATCTTAAGCTTCCCTTTTTTGCCTGTCCAGATTTGATCCTCAAACAGGATTGCTAACAGGAACAAAAGATGGAACACTTGTGAACGTTTTCTTTAAGAATGTTTGGCAGGAAGTCAGAGGAATCGCTTTGCTGCCACCTTCTTGTTGTTCAGGTGATTCAGTTGCTTAACCTTGTTCTTGTTCTTGTTTTCATCCATCCTAAATAGGGTTATTTCTTTTATTTTCACTGTACTTTCATAGAGCTGACTTCATTACTTGTTTGGCTTAGACAATATTATGAACTGTTTTCTGCGCGAACAAAATTCCAGTCACCGTTTCTGTAGAACTCTCACAAAGTACTGCATGGTATCTAAATAAATTCAATTATGAAACACCAAATTCGTTTTCTTCCATCTCTTCTCTGCCTCCTCTCTCTGCCTCATTGTCAAATCACCAGATCAGAAGAAACCCATCAGGGAATTGGGGATTGAAATTGTTGTATCCATCGGATCAGGTGACTGATCTTGGTACTTAGACTTGAGCTTTGGCGAAGGAAAAATTGGGGGGTTTTCTTTTTTCCAATTTTGACTTGTATGTTTAGTTTCGTAAAAGATATAGTTGGAATGCTGAAACTTTTTGACAGTATTAACTTAGAGTAGTCACTGATGAGTTCGATTTTCCGGAGAGAAGATTAGCATTTGCGTGTTGAAAGTGCATTCTGCAAATGGTTTCGAGTATTGGGAAAAAGCATTGCAACTCTCAATGGTGAAGTAGTTGCTTGCTATACTGTATTTATTTGTGTTTAATGTTTTATTTTCAGGCCATTGAATGTGGATTCTGCTTCCTATAGAGGTACTTGCTTGCTGGCTGGTAACAAATAGGGCCCCATGGAGAAAGGTTTTCTATTTGATTCAGTCGCCGGAGGGATCAAATATACTGTTTTTTCATATCCGGTAGGTAACATCTTCGTTATTTACAGTGTAGAACCCTCGTTATTTACAATATAGATACAGTGTAGAACCCTCATACAAAGTTTTCACGTAACAACTTTGTTATACATTTAAACTAATAGTAGAAAAGGATGATAAATTTTGAAGAGTTCATGTTTTGCTACCAGGTGTCCTGGAAATTTCTCATTTGAGATGATCATCATCAGGATGCCAATGAAATGGCGAAAATAAATAAGATATGGAAGGACAACTTCAAGGTCAGGAAGGGTCGATTGGAATATGCCTTCTTCTTAACAAGGACTTCTACAAAATAGCTACCATAAAGAGTTGTAAATGGTTTATATGAAGTAGCAGAATTGGTCATGTGCAGCCTCAAAAAAGTGTTCTAACCGATGAGTTCTGTAAGCAAACTAGACATGGCCAGCTAGCTCGAGTCTAGACCAGTACATAATTAGCGCGAACCCAGGTTAGATCTACAGCAGAGCATGGAAATAGTATTTTTAACGCTTTAACAGCTGCTGTTGGAAGTCAAATCTTGGCGTAGGAGAGAACACATGCTGTATCAACTAACATCCATGTCATCTGCACCTTCCTCGTTGCTATCACTGGACCACAGCTTGATAGTTCTATCATGTGAAACAGATGCAATGTATCCGCCGTCTGCAGCCGAGGATCGATAATAACAAAGCATCAATATAGAGAAATGAGAACACAAACATCAGACAGATTCACTAGCTAGATCGCCTAAAACAAGTTCAGCAGATGAACTAAAGAGCTGAGATAAAATTGGCCGTAGTAGTTATAATCTAATAATGACAGAACTGACAAAACAATTATGATAAAAACTGATCCTTAAATCAAATAAACAGTAATGAAATTGCTATACCTGGACAAATATCAAGAGATGTGACTCTTGCTTCGTGCCCGGACAGTACTTTAACAAGCTTAAAATCTCTTCCTGACCAAACCTGGTACATGCATACAGAAATTAACTAGCAAAGATGATGTTTTAATAAGTTGCCTGGTAGACTAATTCAAACATGAATATAAAAACCAAACCTTGGCAGTCATGTCGTAAGATGCTGTAACTAAGTAATATCCTGCTTGAGGCTCAAACCTCAGTTGTGATACAAGGTTAGAGTGAGCTGGTATGATGTACAAGGTCTTTTTCTTCCTCAAATCCCAAATCCGACACGTATTATCTTCACCGCCAGTTGCTAAATGATAGCCATTGGGAGAAAAACTGATACCAAGAAGCTGAAAAGAAATAAAAGTTTAACCTAATTACTACTTCATCAATAAGGATCCAACACAGCAGGAAAAGAGCAAAAAAAATTCAATCTTACAGGTTTAATGTGGCCTTCCAAAGCCATAGTACTCCTCCCAGTGCGAAGGTCCCAAACACGTGCAAGGGAATCCGAGCCACAAGATCCTGCCAAAGATCCATCAGGGTGGAAAGCTATCCCATACACACTTCGACTGTGACCTTCTTGGAGAAGCAACTCTGAGCCAGTATGTACATCCCAGAGTCTCCAAGTCTTGTCATAACTTGCTGTTCCCAGATAGTTACCCGATGGATGAAAAGCAATACGCGCAAGACGATCCAGATGTCCCTCAAATGTTGCAAGGAGAGAACCATCAGGGTTCCACAATCTTGCAGTTCGATCAGCTGAGGCAGTTGCCAACTGGTTGTTTAAAGGAGAAAACGCCACATCTGTTGCCCGTTCCGTGTGTCCTTTCAAAGTGGAAACCTTGGTTACTTGAGGCATGCTCCATATTTTAGTATCTCCACGCAATGAACTGCACAATCAAACAAATCAATGAAATGTTACAACTAATAGAGTAGCACTGCCCATCATCAAGAAACTGAACACTTAGAACGATAAGTTTGGGATGCAAGATTCCAAAATCATAACACAAGTCAACTCTCACAAACCAAATGCGCGGGATCTTAAGTCACAGATCAAATGGCCATCGCATATTAAATTCAGGGACTGCACGCACAATATTCAAATGTAAATATACATATACATGCTCGAGCACAGAGAGGTACAGACCAGGTGGCAAGAAGTGTCCCATCACTGGAAAAGGAGCATCCCGAAAGTGGCCTATCATCTCCAATCTCACTGCAGTCCAGAACCAATCTACTCGCCTGCTTCAAAGCAAAATTAACTTCTGCATCTTCATCTTCGTCGGGATCTTCTCGCTTCCTTGCAGCCTGTTGGATACGCTTGGCTGCCCGAGAAATCGAGTACTTCGCAATAGCTGTCCTAGCATCATGTAGCTCTCTGGACCCTTCGGTGTAGAACGGGTACTGAATCATTTCATCATCTGCATCTTCTGCAGCAGCAGTAGCCGCTGCAGCCTCCTCCTCCTCTTGAGCTTTCATGAGCTTTTCCAACTGCCCATCAGCCTCCAACTTCACCAGCAGCATCTTCAACCTATCCCTCCTCTCCATCTCTCGCTCCCCGAACAGCGTTATAGGCTCGTCAAGCCTACGAAGACGGGCTCTGACGGCCATGTCATTTGTCGGCACAGCCATTGCAGCAGCACGCCGCTTCATCATAAACTCTTGCAACTTCTTCTGTTGTCGCTCTCGAACCTGCCTGCTCTGCTCCGACACCCCGTAGTCCATAGGCGACCCTGAGTCATCCAAATCGTCATCCTCGTCAGAGTCCGATTCTCTGGCATCACCATTTGGCGGCCTAAGTACGGGAATAGGCGGGCGGACGGGTAGGGGCGCTAAAGGACGAGGGATTGAAGGAGGGGGAGCAATTGTGGGTAATGGAGCAATAGTGGGGACCACCGGCATCCCCGGCGGGACTATAGGAGCCGGAACCGGAAAGACATCGGCCGTTGGGACAACATTATCGGGTAGAAAAGTTGATGATTCTGATTCCGGGGCTAGGGTTACGGTCGGCGGTTTTTCTTCCTCCGTCCCCATTACTTATCGAAACCTTGAATGCCACTACGCGGACAGTGGACCTCAGGGCAAGCTGCCGGCGAAGTTGGCGCTCTGGACGGAACGAGCTACGCCGGGGCCGGCGGGATTGGGAGCTAGGGTTTAGAGCAAGGGTTTAGGAAATTGGGAATTTTTTGTCAGCAAATGGTCCGGTCTTAGGAATGATCTGGTGAGGTGGGGTGGACTTTGGTTCCGTGAATTTTGATTGCAATGGACTTAGGCCCAAGGTAATTTGGGCTTCCAGGCCCAGGAGCATCAACCTTACTAGTTATTTTATTATCCGCTCCGATTAGAATCTGAAAAAACTTGGGATGTCCATTTTAAATAGAGTAAATTGTCTTCCCGTCCCTCTCTTTTGCTTAAATTTCTATTTTTTTCCCTACTGTTTTAAAAATGATGATTTCGTCCTCCAGATTTGATTTAATAGCACTCTAAGGTCCCTGATACCGGAATCGGAAAAAAACTCCGGCGACCGGAGACCTGAAATGACCAATTGGCCCTCCCTCTCCCTCCATTCATCTTCCTTCTCTAACTTCTCTTCCTTCTCCGGTTCTACACGTCGATATGGAGGAAGATGGAGGGGCAATTTGGTCATTTCAGGTCCCCGGTCGCCGAAGTTTTTTTCCGATTCCGGCACCAGGGACCTTAGAGTGCTATTAAATCAAATCTGGAGGACGAAATCATCATTTTTGAAACAGTAGGGAAAAAAATAGTAATTTAAGCAAAGGAGAGGGACGGGAGGTCAATTTACCCTTTTAAATATCGTATCTTTCCCTTGAAAAATGTTATTTTGATCTATTAAATATCCAATTTAGTGGTTCGAGTCCAAAACTGTTTTATCTATTTAATTTCTACAAGACAATTTGAATTCTACTAATAAGGTTCCTCATGCTTTCGGTCAAAGACGGGAAGAGAATGATTGTATAGGGTACTGTTTTTAAAAGGTTTGGATACCATCATTCAAAGTCCACGAAGGACCAATGTAATGTAAATATTGCTCAAGAATTATTTATATAATCTGTGAGACTTGTTATTTTTCAGTGTCTTTTTCCAGAGAATTCCGAACATTTCAGAGAATTATTGGTTTCACGTCCTCACCAGTTTGTGAACAATTCGAGACCTCTTTGGTTTGTGGACAATTACTTAAACCAGTCCACACCCTGCAAAACCCTTTCCGAATTCCGAACATTAATCGGATCCATCTTCAACGGGAAGTATCCTTGCACTAAAATAATGAGCAAAAAATAGAAAGGTCAGCAAACCATCTCTACAGTACACAGTCTAACAACCTCAATAAACAGAGCCTTTGATCAGATCGAACTTATGGTCCGACGACGAGAATTGTCTCGGAGCGAGCAGTCCAATTGTCAAACCAAAAAATTCCCAAGGCTACGCTCATAGAGACAAGATTGCACAAGGTAAAGCATAATATAATACATTATTAGTCCAGAATAGCTCTCTAAAATGGGAGAGGAATGCAGATATACAAGACCATCAACCAACCTATTAAATGAATATCACCACTAGAAGTAGCACAAAACAAAAGTGTTTGCACCAATTGTTCTATTCAAAACACACCGGACCGTTTGTACTTGGACTATGCTTAAACCTTAAACCGCCATTACAAAAAGGACAGCATATGGTCCCAATATAAAACCTCAGTCCCTGCTCCCTGAGAGCAAGCTACAAAACTGCAATTGCAGTTTTATTCAAACCACACCGCACCGTTTTGTCCTTCAACGATCTAACCTTAAACCGCCATTACAAAAAGGACAGCATATGATCCCAATATCAAACCTGAGTCCCTGCTCCCTGAGAGCAAGCTACAAAACTGCAACTAGAGCTTAACTTCATATATATTATTACCCTGAGCAACGAAACAAATAAATCAATGACCTTTTATATACTTCAGACCCACAAAAAAAAGTTTAAAGAATAACCGGCACACCACAGGGTTTTCTGCACTTCTAGTACCTTCGAGCATCCTTGGTCGAGTAGGGTGACTCGCTAATATGCAAAACTGACCCTCTTCCTTCCTCTTCCATTCTGCAACCACCCACGATCCGACTGATAGTTGTTATCTTTAGGAAACCTGGTTGTTTTATACCTCGACATATAGCGACCAGAATCTTCTTTATTCCTGTTGTCATTGTCCCACGTTCCCCATTCATGACTAGCTTTGTTGTCGACATTGTTCCAGTTATGGTTGTCGTTGACCCACTCACGGCCCTTCGTCTCCCATTCATTGTGGTTATCCACCCATCCTTGTGAATCATTACAATTGTTACCCCCACCGTTGTTTTCTGTTATGCCACTGGACTGAAGATGATTACAATCCCAGGGGTTGGCATCAGTGTTCACATTCTGCCTAAAATTCCCTTGTTCTTGGTCCACTCTTGTTTTTTGTGGCTCCTCTTCAGCTTCTCCCCATCCCGTGCATGAGAAAGGTGGATCCGGAACAAGAACGCTGCCAAAAATCACAACCTCCTGATGGTCAGCTCCCTCCTCGGGAACTTTGGGCTCACGTTCCAAGTCAAGTAGCAACTCAGGATTTATGACACAGTTCCAATCAACCTCGTCAATGTAAATGTCAGGATCAGGCAAAGATATGTCGCAAGGGAGGCCATTAATCTCTGCCCAAAACCGATTTTTAGCATTATAAAAAGCCTCTTCGCCAGCCGAGTCATTCCACTGCACTATATTCTCATAGAGGTACATTAACTTTTTGGTTTCCAATACCTTCTGCCACGGAACTAAACCAACTGCATAACAAAATCGCCTCTCCCATGAAGGCACACTTTCCTGGCAATTGTAACCTAACAAAAAGAATTATTAAGAAGATAGCCATACCACAGAAACAAATAAACTACAAGAAATTGCTAAAGAAAGTTGGTTTCCTCGAACATCAAGTTTGACAAGTAAAGTTGACTGTGCAAGGAAGAAGTTAAGCATGCATTCTATTACACCCTTTTTATCATCCAAAAGATGCCTAAACTTGTTTTAGCTCAGTAATCAAATCAGTTAGAGCTCATTCCACATTGGCCACATTCCACGCCTACGCTTCCAATCATTCGATTGGTGCACCCAACGGATCGATTGGGTCCATACATACAACGATGAGCAAACCACACACTCGCTTGTTCCAACGACTATTCAAAGAATAGGCCTTGGAGTCTCGACAACTCCACAATAACCGCTGAACTAATAGGCAAACCACCCATTCGCTCCCTCGACTTACTCCTCCAATAGTCGAATCCACGCACAAATACATACTTTCGACAGTCTGACCAACTAAAAAAACTAACATACCAACACAAACACGATCAAAACACTAGAAAAGGGGAAAAACAGCCAAACTGGCGAACACAACCAATCCTAGAATTGAGACAAACTGCTGTCTTTAAGTACCCATGAACTAAAAACCGCAAAATTGTAACGAACTCCAAAAGAAAAGCAAAGAACAGAGTAAAATTCACAATAAGAAAAAAAAAAGGGAGACAAAAATTAATACCTCGAGACGGCTTTCTGTAGAGCGATCTAGTTGGGCTCTTGGGTTCCAGATAATAATAATGGTTATTACGATTATGATTCTGTTGTCTCCTTCTATTGTTGTTGCTCATGGTTGGTTTTTTTTTTTCTTCTCTTGGTAAAAATTGGATTTTTTTTCCCAAATAAGGGTTGGTTCAGTTTAGAAAACCCAAGAAAGGGCAAAAAAAAAAAAGTCTTAAGGAGGAGGCAGACCGCGTGACGTTACAGAGAGAAAAAAGAAAAGGTGGGCAAATTAGGGCACAAGGGATTTATTTATTTATTTATTTATTTGGTGGTCAAAACAAGGCGGCGAGAATTGATTCGTTGGATAATTTGAATTATTTTTAATTAAAACGACCGCGGGGGTTATCGACTGACTTATCGTTTCAGTTTGGTTTGGTTTGGTTTGTTTTCTTCTTTTTGTTGTTTTGTTGCTGTTTCCTGTGTTTGTTGTAATGTGGTTGTACTTTAATGTAGCGAAGTTTCCTTTTGTTGTTTTCTTGCCGCTTCCTGCTGTTTAGAACCATGAGCTTGAAAATTTAGAACAAATGAGTACTAGATATTAAAGAATGTTCGGCCATTTTTTTGCAGGGATTTATTGGATTCAAATGTGAATTACTCAATTTAGTAATTCGAATATAAATTTATAATAAAAAATAATATTATTCTTTTGTCTTAATCACACCATGACAAATTGAATGGATCGGATTGGGGGGACGACAAATTGAACTTATCCTAAAAAAAGATTGGGTGAAGATCATCAAGCTTTCTTCCCATGGTACGGATCAAGCAAAAGAGGTGCGCCCCAAACATAGAAAATTATTTGTTCCATGTAACAATAGCTTGCTTCTAAAAGGAGATAGTTGCCCCAAAGATACGAAGTGCCTGATTCACCCCCAAAAACTTTAATCATTATGTATTATCAAGGCAAAAACACCCGAGTTCAAATAGAAACAGAACAACTAAAGAAAATTTGTCACGGAGATAAAGATACTTATGTAGGAGAAGACGAGCGATGAGCTTTCTTTGGTCCCAAAAGAAAAAAACTCATCACAAAGTCACACCACGTGCACCTATTGGGCTGACACAAGATCTGCTATAAGCCGGGGGACTTGGCAACAAATGAGATATTAGATTAAGTTAGATGCTTATATTACACCGGAGTTGCATATTTAAGACAAGGACTCAGCAAACTGCTGTCCAGCCAGATCCAATTCCTGCTTCAGAATGCAATTGATTAGCCACTCGCTGCTGAAAGTCAGCACTCCTTTGCTTGCAGCTGATAGCGCCTCCTCCATGGTTTCTTCACTAGCGATATATATCGTCTTGCATGCTTGTTTCACACTGTCCAGCCTGGGAATTACCTGCAGCTTTATCTATGACAATCAGCAGATAACGAAGAAGCCGAAGCCGATAATAACTCAAGCCTCTTACAAAACGTTTTTAATGAAATTCTATGCACTTACATCTCCCCCCGCGCATTTGATGATGGCAGAAAGAGTTGCTATTGGAGGATGCACATGCTTTGCCATGCATATGTTGTACCCTTTAAACAAAGCTCCCGGGTTCGCTCGTGCTCTGGAAACAGCAACTTTCAACTCAATCCCAAACTTCACCTTGTACTCTTCGTCAGCCAATAAATGAGGGATTTCATCTGCATGTAGCACAGGTGAACAACTTGTAAGAACTCCTTGGTCATTGGTTATTTTTCTGAGAAACAAAACATTCGTTTGGACTGACCTGCAAATTTTCCTTGTCGAAAACTCTCCTTGAGCCAACTTGAGGACAATATCCAAGAACTGTAAAAGGAGGAGTGCATCCACATCAAAGCTAGGATCAGAAGAAGGAAATAGGCAAAAGACTGCAAACATGGACCCCAAGAACGAATTGTGATAGATATAACGAAAGCAAAATGATGATTTTGAAGGTTCCCGCAAAACTAACCCAGAAGAAAGAGCAGAACAGAAGTTCACTGTTGCTCTCACTTTTCCAGTAACAACATGCGTACTTGTATTCCCACTTGCCGTTACAGAACCACCAAGTTTTTCAATTACCTGTGGAAAAAAACATGAGACGCATACGCAAATATTTTGTCACACGAGGATAACCACTGGAACATTTTGATGGAACCACTCAAACACAGGATGCCAAAACAAATCCTTCTAGCGACCTGGGGAAGATTACCATAAGGGAAACAATGCTCCAGTTGAAACTTAGTGGCTGTGAACATAGAAAATTTAGGGCGCTCATAATTCAACTGAACCATGTTTGTCTCCATGATGACACAGCTAAGTACATCGACCAACAACGTTTTGGTATCTCGAAAGAAAAGGGAAGTACCTCGATCAGTTGCTTTTTCTTAGCATCATCAGCAATATTCATTAGCATTATTCTGAACTGTGCACCTTTTGACCCATGTTCTTCCCTGCCTATGGCTTCACGTAACATGTTAACAGGTCCACCTTTTGAATCGGTGCACTTAATTCCTCCATTTGAAGGAGTAGCCTCCAACAAAGACACATCTGTGAGATTGCCCGAAACTCTTCTTGAAGGAGGAAGTGATATGGCATTTTCTAATTTACATGCGTAGCCATAATTCAATTCATTACAAACCCCATGACTTCCTTTCACCTTTTTCGTCTTCATAGAAGACAATGAGACTTCCCAGACCCTCTTCTTTTGACCTTGCGAATCACAAGAGCAGGTTTTACAATCAGCTTCCTCCCCACCCTTCGTTGTGAATCCATCAGCAGTCTTCTTGTTGTAGTAAGTGGGCTCTTCCATGCACTGGATTTGAGACAATCCTGTCAATCCAACCATAACCATCACATAATGTAATTCACAGACAGTTCACAGCAAAAGGATTGTAATTCAAAGGAAGATGGACCGTGTAATGCACAATCAACATCCTCTGCAAGGAAGATGCACCGTGTAATTCAAAGGTAATATGATTAAAAAGAGAATTCATAATCCCAAGAATTTACCTTCCTCCTCTGATCCTTCGCGATGATAACTTTCCGATGTGAGCAATTTGGCATGCCCTGCAGAGATTCCACCGACAAATGGATCCAAAGATGACACTAGTTGCTCGAGTTCCCTCTCTTGAGAACAATGTGGTAAGGATTCCAAAGGTTTCGTTAAGATCTCAACATTCAGATGAGACACCATGAGAGTTGAACCACCAGGAAAGCATAATGCTTTCCGTACATCAGCCTTGATGCGAAGCCTACGAGGTCTACCCTTGCGGTCAACTTCTGCTATAGAGGAAAAACCCTGCACAAGATGAGTCCTCAGTTTCCAAGCAAGGGAAGAGCCGGCAGCGTAACATTAGGTGATGTAAGTTTACGTGATAACCTTCAATTTTTTTGAAAACTTCTTTAAATTTTGTGTGCTGCTGTAAAACACAGTGCTTTAATTTTCTGTAAACTTCAAGATATATTTGTGATTACAGAAAGTTGAATGAAGCTATGGTAAGTTGAATGGTGACTTTCAATTTTCAGTAGCCACAAAAAATGATGCTTTGATTTTCTGTGAGTATCTCTTCAAATGTTAGTAAATATCCATTCAAATTTCTGCAACTCATGAAAGTAAAGTAGGTAGCGAACGGGCTAAGAATACAGATCATCAACTAACAGAAAAGTGTGCTATGGATAAGACTTCTGAATGAAAGGTTTTGATGTTGAAATTCAATAGGTCCTCCATACCTGCTTCAGCCAAAAACCTTTAGATTCCTCATCTGCCCAACAGTAGATTGTTCGAATGCCAACACTCTGAAGCCTCCTCCTTAGTTCCATGAATAAAAAGCGTCCAAGTCCCTGGTAAAAATTACCAAATAGAAAGAAATCAAGTCAATAATTCATGATCATACAGCTTGATAGCTTCAAATTTGAGAAGAAAAAAATCAAAAAAGGTAAGTAGTAGTTCTACAAGTGGAACTTCTGTAGTTCTCTATAATGATTTGTAGGAGGTATGCAGATACATCAGTGTAGCTAAGTCATGAATGAGAAACAGATGTGTGATGAAAATATTCCATTGACAGATAGAAACCAAACCCGCAGTACTGTGTTTCATGGGAAAATAATCTGCTCTGTATCAGGTGGCAGGAAAACACAAATCAATTAATGTTCTTCCACGTTGATTGTGGATATGTAATTGCTCCATTTCTTGTATCCTAAACTAGTAAAGATGCAATGCAAACTCTATTTGACATTAGCAATACACTGAAAGAACGACAGGAAATGCGACCTTATGTTGGTTAGCTGAACTAACAGCAGCAAGAGGAACCTCAGCACTTTGTGTATCAAGAGGAACTATTTGATATGTAATTGCAGCTATCACCTGCATGAATACCACAAAGTTAGAATCTGTAATAAACTGCAGTAAAACCCCAACTGAACCTCGTAATATGCTGAACCTCGTAATATGCCGCCGTTGTACATACTAACATAAATGCTACAGAAACGGTGATACCCTAGACACTCCACAAGAAAATCACACGAGCAAGAGGACCCAAAAAGGGCAAGAAAACACAGAAGCAAATGTCTTTTTGGTGTTTGGATTTGGACCATAATTTTCTTCTAAGGAATATACTAGCATTACTTAAAATCCAGCAAGTACAGAAAAATAGGAACAATCTATTGGAATTTCCATATCCTACCCAAAACCTTAAGGTAGTGAGTAGGTGGATCCTTCCACCTTATAAACCAATCCATCCCACATGCAACTTTCAATGTGGGACACTCTCTAACACA
>SOPF01027963.1:232221-248474 GCA_012979155.1 Hypericum perforatum
AATTTTCAACTCGTACAATTAATTGAACTCGTGGAAAGAACGGCTACGATGCAATTAGGCTCACGTCAAGGGCACATAGCTATATTATTATATATTTTTGGTCCAATTTCATTGGTCAACTCCCAATTATATTAAATATCAGCATGTGCATCACGGTTGAAAATAATTGGAGACCGTAGCAATCAACTGTGACCTCTAACCAATTATTAACAAACGGATCCGGTTAGCAATTGACATTAGATATAACGTGTTGATTTGACCGAGTCCGGTAATAAACATATAATCATATTATAAACATTATTTACAGACGGAGTCGATACTATTATTCGAAAAACGGATCTGAATCAATTGAAGTTTGGAAGGATATGCGCATTGTTTTATGTTTTCTATTTATTTTTCAGAATACTTTAATTCAGAAGCAGTTGTTTCCAGTAACTCTCAACCCAGTTAACAATGAGATTGATGATGTTTGTCCGTTTTAGTAAGAGAGATTGATGCTCAAGCTATTTGGTTTTCTTGTATTTTTCCTTACGAATGTAGTTAGAAGTGAATAACATCTCTTCGATTAGAAATGAAGATTGAACAAATTCAAAAGAAAAAAAAGGGTTTTATTTGTCTAGGAAACTAATTTTTAAATTTTACACAACATTGAATTTTATTATTTTTTCATACAAATTAACATAAACAATAAGTTGGAGGAAGGACCGAAGGAGTACAAGGGGCCAAATTACAGATATAACATAGATTGAACTAGTTAGGCCAAATAACTTCTTTTGTGACTAACTAGTTATTCATAAAATCAGCAAAGGTTGTCCTAATTAGCCTCCTTGTTAACCCATGAGGTACCTGTCTTGTTGACGCCAATTAGCTTCTGGTTGGTGACGTTAACAGAAGTATAAACAGCAACCAAGCTTATTGGTTTCTTTACTTCGTCCACTTGCTTCTGAATTGGCAAAGGAAGGACGGCTTTCTGGGCGGATTGTGGACGTGGGTACAAAATATCTGTCGGGAAAAAGTTGTACTGAAGACCCGCCATGGAATAAAATTGAAGCACCTTCAGCCAAACAAAAAAATGGGTTTTAACGAGTTTTCTTTGAGATTAATAATTAAAAGAATTTACTGATCCAAAAAACAAGATATGGGTTTACTTGAGGGATTAGCAGTGGATCTCCTCCTCGCGCAAAAAGATGCTATTTGTAGGAGACGAGGAAGCCGAATATTAAGCTGGGGAGTTTTTGTTTTTGGGTTTTCTAAAAGGACAATGTGTTTGTTTATGGCTCCTTGGGATTTCCTAGAGTTCTGATATATATAAGCGCATGTAGAATTTGACTATTAGAATTACGGGTAGTTGGTCATTGATTCTCTAATAAATTTTATAGAAATATTAAGCTCTTCAAAAATTTATTATATATTTGCTAATTAATAAAATTACATATATTTAGTAATATTTTTGGAGAGACCAGTCTAGAATTTTCTATTAGTGGGAGCTGGTGTTGTACACTGATCTCGTGTGAAAGTAAGTGATGTCACCTCCCATGTTTTGGGTTTGCTATTTGCTCTGGGAAGATATTTTATTTATTTTCTTGCTTTTGTCTAATAGTCATTCCAAGTTTTCCTTATAAAAAAAAAAGCTAATCCTTATTTTTTTGTTTTAAAGGAAAATTTCTTTCTATATGGGCTTATGGGTTTTTCCTTTGGTAGGAATCAATCTGGACCACATCTTTTCTTAGAAGAGAATTCTTGACCACATTTAACCACGGACTGATGAATTTAAAAAAGAATAATTTAAAGATAAAGAGGCTTCTGGTTCCATATGGGCCTCACCATATCCGGCCCAATCCAGAACAAAACCTCCCCAAAACCCAAACCCTCCTCTTCTTCTTCTTCTTCTTCTTCTTCTTCTTTCTTCTCCACACTTGTTTTCCAACCACCAACACCATAAACCCTAAGCCACCCCGCCTCCCCACACCACCGTAACGATGGCCGAGGTCGTGGACAAGAAGCAAAAGAAGCACAAGAAGACCAAAACCTCCACCGAACCATCCGACTCCGAAGAACCGAAATCGGAGTTCATGATCAAGCCCCAGAGCACCACCCCGGCCCTCGATACCTCCGAATGGCCCATCCTCCTCAAGAACTACGACCGCCTCAACGTCCGGACCGGTCACTACACGCCTCTCCCCTCCGGATTCTCCCCACTCAAGCGCCCCCTCGCCCATTACATCCGCTACGGCATCCTCAACCTCGACAAGCCCTCCAACCCCTCTTCCCACGAGGTCGTCGCCTGGATCAAGCGCATCCTCCACGTCGAGAAGACGGGCCACAGCGGCACCCTCGACCCCAAGGTCACTGGGAATCTGATCGTTTGCATTGATAGGGCAACCCGCTTGGTCAAGTCCCAGCAGGGCGCAGGTAAGGAGTACGTTTGTGTTGCGAGGCTGCACAATAAGGTTGCTGATGTGGCCAAGGTCGCCAGGGCGCTGGAGACGCTGACTGGTGCGGTTTTCCAGCGTCCGCCTTTGATTTCCGCTGTTAAGAGGCAGCTTAGGATTAGGACTATTTATGAGAGTAAGTTACTGGAGTACGATGTCGATAGGCATTTGGTTGTGTTTTGGATCTCTTGCGAGGCGGGGACTTATGTGAGGACAATGTGCGTGCATTTGGGGCTGATTCTCGGGGTTGGTGGGCATATGCAGGAGTTGCGGAGGGTGAGGTCCGGGATATTGGGGGAGGGAGATAACATGGTTACGATGCATGATGTGATGGATGCTCAGTGGGCTTACGATAATTATAGAGACGAGAGTTATTTGCGGAGGGTGATCATGCCGCTGGAGACGCTTTTGACGAGTTATAAGAGGCTGGTGGTTAAAGATTCTGCGGTGAATGCGATCTGCTACGGCGCGAAGTTGATGATTCCCGGGTTGCTGAGGTTCGAGAACGATATTGAAGTTGGTGAGGAGGTTGTGCTGATGACTACCAAGGGTGAGGCGATTGCTCTTGGGATTGCAGAGATGACCACCGCTGTGATGGCTACTTGTGATCATGGTGTTGTAGCTAAGATTAAGAGGGTTGTGATGGACCGGGACACATACCCGAGAAAATGGGGGTTGGGGCCGAGGGCTTCAATGAAGAAGAAGTTGATTTCTGAGGGGAAGTTGGATAAGCATGGAAAACCAAATGAGAAGACCCCTCAAGAATGGGCAAGGAACATTGTCTTGCCTGCTGGTGGTGATTCCATGGTTGCTGGTCTTGCTGCGGCAACTGAACAGGGTGCAGTGGAGACGAAGTTGACTGCTGAAGTAAATAAAGATGGCGAAGATGGGGAAAAAGAGAAGAAGAAAAAGAAGAAGAAGAGCAAGGGTGAGGATGAAGAGGCTGTAGGACAGAAGAGGAAGATGGAGGAAGTAACCGATAGCCCTGCCTCTGAGATTGCTGCCAAGAAATCCAAAAAGGGTAAAGGAGTAGAAGATGAGAAGATGGTAGCAGAGGACAGTGAGGACGAAAAGAAAGACAAAAAGAAGAAGAAAAAGGAGGACAAGGACGAAGTTGGTACCCCTGATGTAGAAAAATCTGAGAAGAAGAAAAAGAAGAAACAAGATTCGGAGGGTGTTGATTCTGCAGGTACTGAAAACGGTACGGATAACGATGGCGCTATTAAAAGTGAGAAGAAAAAGAAAAAGAAAAAGAAGGTCAAAGATGCCGAAGAAGATGAGTAGTCATGAGGTCTGATGCTTTCATTTTTGTTTGCTTTAAGCATCTTACTTGTGAACGTGCACTTTTCTTTCATTATCTAATCTATGACTGGTTAGACGTCGCACGTTTCAGCTTTCTTATGTTATCAAACTTATTGCCTGGTTCTTTGCTTGAGTGTGGGATACTACCCTCATTTTGACCAGGCAAATATTTCTCAAGGCACTGATAAGATAAACCGGTGCATTTATCTTATGTCTTTATCTTGGTCTGCAACCACCACAAAAATGATAAATTGAACGGGCCAACGTCTATGAACAATGTTTTGCCCTTTTATGCAAGAAAGAAACCAGTGTCAGTTTATTCTACCTGAACAAATGGTTTTCCGATTAACTTCGTTATTTGTAAGTGAATCAATGCATCTATATCCTTGATACCCTCATGTCAAGGGTTGGATTCGAATTGATTTGATGATCTAATGGCCCCCGCTTGCAAAACGTTGAGCCATGTATTCTGTTAGTGAAGATGGCCGTCGCCGATGTGGGATGCAGTTTTTTCTTTGTCGTTTTATGTTTTACTTGAGGATCATGCTCGTCTAAAGTATAAAGCAGTCGAGTTCCAAGTTACTACTGCAGCATGTGATGGTATAGGCGTTTCATTTCTACTCATCTGTCGACATGCTGGAGTTTCCTAGTATCACTATTTACTGAGATAAGTCGGGGAAAGCGGGAAGTAATCGCTTCTTCCAATCAGTACACTCCTATAAGCATTAATGCATTATGACCAACGAGTCTGGCCTCCTTTTTTTAAACCGCAACTTCCTCATTTCAGTATTATACCCATGTGATATAATTTTGGAGAGGAAGAGGTTGACTCCTGACAAATTGTTCGGGGTTGTTGCGACTCCTTCATTTGTTGGATGCATCTGACAAATCAGGATGATATGTTATATGTTATCTAATCATTATATTTTGAGGGTTCCATCTTTTAGTTAATATAGTTACATCTTTATGAAATTGGTGAAGAATTGAGAAACAATTGGGTGGTTTGATTCTCACATTCCGCTTATTGCATGTTCATGAATCTATGGAGTAGGATTAGTTTGTTCACATTGCTCCACCTCTTCTGGGTTCCGGGCTTATGCTTATTTCCTTCCAATGGTACTCGCTTTTTCTGGGTTCTTTGTTGGTATTCATGTTCTATGTTTGCTTCATGCCCTTGTTCTTCACACTGCTCCACCTCTTCTGTGATGATGAACTGCTTCTTTTCTGGACTAATTTGTATATCATCCCGCAAGTCCTCTTAGGGTTTCGGAATTCATCAGTTGCTTCTTCTACAAACCTCATGATCCATTGTGTTCATCTCCTAAGAACCTGTTGACCAAGAGGATTAATTGAGGCATTTTCCCGATCTTCTCGTATCGTTGCACTTGCTGATACCATCTTCTCGTATTAAATTGCTATTAAAGCTGATTTTTTCTTGTTCTGGGAATCATCAGGTTATTATTTTCGGCGTCTAGTTTACATTTTCCGTTGTGGTAATAATGTACCGTTGCTTATGACATGAACCCACCGAGAAGTCTCCGTGTGTGTGTGAAGTTTTCACACCGTCCGATGTGCACGCAACTTGGCCCAACTAAATCAACAGATGTTGTAATGTACTCAAAATGGATGTTTGACTTCCTAATCAAATTCTGTCCCTGCATATATGATATAACCCAACTGATTTGGGGGACAAGAGTCGAGAATTGCAACCAAGACACCTACTAACTAATCTTTATTCAAATCTCTCTCATTCACCTGATTTACAAGAGGAGCGATGCCACAATTAAATTATTACCTCGTGTCCAAACTCGTGTTTCACTTTTTTGGTAGTTCCTTTTTTCTCACCCAATCAAAAAAAAAAAAACAAACTCACGTAAGATGTGCAAAAATTGGAACCAAACCACATGAACGGAGAATCGAATAAAGTGGAGAAACAATGTTTGAGCTAATTCGTTTGTCTCGATCCACCCAGAACCAAAAAGCCATAAAAAAAATCATGATGAACAGACAACCTACTAAACTTGTGAAATTCAATTTATGTGATCTAATTTTTTATATGTACGTATCAAGAAAATGACATCATAGTTACATTTACTTTTTTTTTTGGTGAATTCATAGTTACATTTACTAACGCAAAGAAGAATGGTCTACCTATAAAAAGCGCACATCTAAAATTTAAGTTATGCACAGTTTAAGTTTATAAATTGTTACTTTAACACCTTCCACAGGGTACTTAAAATTGGTTTTTTCCTTAACTTTTTTCATAGGCTAGGGCACATCGTGCCGCAATGTAACCTAATCGGATAATTACGATTTGATAGGATCTTTATAGTTCTTTGTCAACAGATTCTAGCTAGAACTATTTTTTTTTTTAACAGAGGGGACCAAACCGTCCCATTTGGTTGTTTGTTTGTTTGGTCCTATCGTGGACCGATTTTTTTTTTTCAAGATTGGGTTACTTCTATAGTTTTCATTTTTTTTCTCACCTCAACTCGAGTCTTCCTAATTGTCTCATCCAAAACACGTCATTTTTATGATGATAATATTATTGTAGCCTGATGCCATGTAACATAATGGGATAATTGCAATTTGGTGATGATTTTATTGTCCTTTGGTGATGCATGTTCCGCAAAAGAGGGAACCAGACCACCCTAGTTGTTTGTTTTGTCTATTTCTATACCAAATTTTGGTAAGGACTGGATCGCTTTCACATTTTTCAAAATTTCTCACCCTTACTCAACGGATTGTTTTTAATCAAAATAATTTTATTTTTTCAGGTAAATCCAAAATAGTTCTAATTATATAATGATTAATTATTGATATTGATAAACTACTTAAAACAATTTAACTATAATTCAATTTTGTGACAATCATAAGAAGAAAGCTCATATTCCTCATTCATAGATAAGCAATTTGTTGGGCAAGCAGTCGCAACAAAATATACAAATTCCAAAATCAAACTCATGCTAATTGTCTCGTCCAACACATGTTAATTACTACTATACTTTAATTAGACCAAATTGCTTTTGACAAAGTAGAACACGTCATCTTGTCCTCCCAATAGCCCGTCTTCACGATAGATTCGAGGGCAAGGTGGGTGGCGAGGGGGAGGAGAGTGTTGATAGTGGTAGGTCCACCGGCTGGCAATGGCCGGGAGAAGAGAGGTGAAGTACTGAAGTAGAGGGAGTTAGTGGGTCCATGGTTTTTTTAGAGAGGTGGGTCAAATATTACACCTCTTGAAGATAGGTTAAAAATGATAAATGATTTGATTGTAATATTTATATCAATACGATTATATTTTTTGGAAATATTTGGAGATAATTTCAATATTAAATGTGTTTGACGTTATTTATAGTTTTACAAATAAGTAATTTATTTAGTATTAACCACAAAATTTTGTTACATTGGGTCAAATGAAGGTGACAAATAATTTTTGACTGAATGAGAGATGAAAATTCGGGGGAAGGGAGGAATTGGGTGGTGGTCAGAGGATTGTCGATGGTGGTCAGTCCACTTGTGTATGTGCTTTTCTTTTCCGAAGGTCCACTTTAAATGCAAATAAACTGATGTTGCATGTCTGACTTTTTTTCCACTGAACCACTACAAATTTTTACAAAGAGAATATAATTTGGATTTTTTTCAAAAAAATTGTTAATATTCTTGATTAATTATGAAAATGATACGAAAAAAATACTTAAAAATTATTGTCTATATAAAGTAAAATTAATGTGATGGCTTAAGTTTAAGCCGAGTATTTTACAAAGATAATAAATCATTAGGAAAATTAGGCTAAAGTCCCTGTCCTTTGGTCATTCAACCATTTTTGTCCCTGCTGTTTGAAAACTACCCTTTTAGTCCCTACTGTACAAAATAACGCAGATGTTTAGTCCCTAAAAATCAACTTAATTTTTTTGTATGACCATTTTGCCCTTGTCCCGAAAAACTAACCTGAACCAAATCTAATCCAACCAAATTATTTTGAACCCAACCAATCCAAATAATAGAAACTAAATCCAACCCATTACGGCCACACCGCCCTCATCGACACTGCCACTGCCCGCCTCCTTACCTTCTCCAAGCTATGGACTGTCGTGGACTCCCTTGTCGCGTCCTGGTAGACCTCCTCAAGGCCCCACACGACGAGTGGGACCTAGCCAAACTCAACCGCCTTCTCTTCCCCAACACGGCGATGACGAAGAAGAAGATAGAGGAGCCGCTGTGCCCGATCATCGTCCTAATCGATGAGCTAAAGAACAACGACATCCAACTCTGACTCAACTCGATCCGCAAGCTCTCCACCATCGCCCACGCCTTCGACAAGGACCGCACCTACCACGAGCTCCTCCCCTTCCTCTCTGATAACAATGATGATGACGACGAGGTCCTCCTTGCCATGGTCGACGAGCTTGGCAGTTTTGTCCCCCTCGTCGACGGCCCCGACCATGCCCCCTCCCTCCTCCCCCCTCTCGAATCTCTCTGCTCTATCAAGGAGACTGTCGTTTGTGACAAGGCTGTCCTCTCCCTCTCTCGCTTCGCCTCCCACTTGTCTGATCCCAATCTCCTCCAACACTTCGTCCCCCTCCTTAAGGTCGATCATCACTTTCCCTCTCTCCCTCTTCGATTTTGGTTTCTGGATCGGAGATCCGATTGGTTTAGGTTTTGATCTATTTTTTTGTGTATGTAGAGATTGGCATCCGGGGAGTGGTTCACTGATTGGTTTCTGGATCGGAGATTTGTTTGGTTTGGGTTTGAAGAAGAAAGGTTTGATTTGGTTTTTTTTTTGGTTTGGTTTTGGTTTTGAGTTTGGTTTAAATTTTCAAACGAAGGGCAAAATGGTCATACAAAAAAATTAAGTTGATTTTTAGGGACTAAACATCTGCGTTATTTTGTACAGTAGGAACTAAAAGGGTAGTTTTCAAACAGTAGGGGCAAAAATAGTTGAATAACCAAAAGAGAGGGACTTTAGCCTAATTTTCCCTAAATTATTTAATCAAAAAATGATTTCATGATCTTATTATATTTGTAGATTCAGAATGTAACTCAAAAAATCATATTGAATAATAAGTTAAATTATAGTTAAAATTTTAAGCAAATATTGATTGATCCAAAAAAACTTTATTTTCTTCTAAAATAAGACATTTTACGGGTCGAAACTTTGACAAATCGCCTTCGACCATTTGCCATGGGTATATCTAAACAAAATGATGTGCATTAAAAAAATCTCAATTCAGATACCCCGAGTACCAAAATATTGTTCTTCAAAGATTTTCACATCATTTCTCAACTTAATTTTTTTAAAAAAAGTCACGAGAAAGAAATTTGTGACTTTGTTACTTATGAATTTTTTTCGTTACTTGGTAGTCACAGGTAATTTTTCTGTGACTTGATCCAGGTCATGATTTTTTTATATATCCTAGAACACCAATTTGATAATTAATTTTTTTAGTATCATTTTCGTAATTAACTAAGAATAGTCTAATTTTTTTGAAAAAAATCCTGAAATTTCTAGCAATAAACTAGTGGTAAGTTCTTGTAAGATGTCATTGTTAAACAATATAACAACATAGCAGCCAAAATTCATTTGGTGTATGAACTAATGTAAGTCTAAGTTTTACTCTCTTTGAGGTTTAAACGTTTTAAATAAAGCATTTAAAAAAACCAAAACAATAAAACGTTGTTAATTATACCTAGAAAGAAGAAAGGGTTTCTTGAAAAGATGGAAAGAATCAAGAGATATACATTGTGTTAAAACATAAGTGTGGAATAAATAAACCTAGGGCGTCAAGAAGATTATGTCCATATGAGGAATCGACATTTAGATATGTCGATGAGTAGTAAATTCAATGGGAACTTGATGCAAGCCAGCCAATCAAATTGTCCATTACCCACATACGTGACTTTTCCATTCTTTTAAAAATACGCGACTTTATTTTTCGGAGATGTAGGTATGGCGGATTGGACACAACCAATACGCAAGTTCAGCAGAATGCCCACTATTGCAAGAAAAAGAATACGTGCAACGATACAGGTACCTCATTTTCCTTATAGAATATCTTCAGGGTCCAAATAAAGTCCTATGCCGCTATCACCAAACCCCACCATCCTAATATAAGTCAAAGTCTATCTTCATCTCATTAATAAAGGTTGAAAAAAAAATTGTTAAAATATCTCAAGTTCAAGCTTCATGCATAAAAATAAATAAATCTGACAATATTCAATTCTAAATATCATAACTTATATTAAAAAATATTGTCTCTTCTTTTGATTAAGCATTTCTAATTTTGTCATGAATTGGTTAGTTGATAAATGTAAAAAGAATAGCATAATTGCTTGACAAAAGATATGCATGGATGTGGATGGGGAACAAGAAAATAAGAGATCGCCATGATTTCAGCTATTATCAATAAGTACAAAGGAGTTGACAGGCCAGAGTTAGAAAAAAGATTGACCTGCGTTGCGCGCTCTCTCTCTCTCTCTCCCTCACTCCGTTTTTTCCATACTCCATCACCTCAGCCACTGAAAAACTCAGAACCCTCCTGTCTCATCACACGAGGAACCGAAACAGAGGAAAAAGTGTGTCTGTGTGTATATATACTATAATACCCATTTCATCATCGCCAACGAAAATGCCATTGAAATTCTTACGGATTTCTTCAATCGAAATCCGAAGTACGCACACGAGCGAACCCTCAAATCATTTTACTAGATATGAGCTCTAACGCTCTTTAGAACTCAATGATGGCTAAAACTTACAATCAATGAAGGGTTACAATGCTTATATCGAGTCTCCAACAAGTCTTAATTTAATTAGGACTAATAGGTAAAGTATAAGACAGTTTCGGATGCCCCAACGGGCACTGGAGGGTCCAGTGGGCGCTAAGCTCGAGTTTCGGATATTTTTTGTACCTCCAGTGGAACACCCCAGCGTCCGCTGCCCCCCTTCGGGTCATATTTTAAGCTTTTTATTTCTCTCTCATACTTGCTCCGATGTCGAAACGGTCGAATCCTAAGCGTCCCTAGGCGACATATGAACCTTCCAAAGTACCGTTAGACTCCATACTTCAACAGAAATCCTCACTGGTGAGATTAGATTTTTTTAGAATTACATGTGAGATTAGATTGAGAGACATACTTTTCGCAGTTGTTGTTTCAGAACTCTTTTATCTAAATAAAATACACTGTTAAAAAAAAATTACATTTTAATGTCTTGTAGTTTTACGAATTTTTTTTAGAGTATACGGTCTAAAATTTTGAACTTAGTACATGTGGTTTAATTTGTTTAGACGTCCCCTCAATCCCACGAAAATTGTCCGACCATTTGTCCACGCAGATTTTAATTTCTCACCAATCACCCGCGCCAAATTTTTTGACTTCCCTCGTCGACATTTTGTTCTACATTTTTCTTAAACAACTCCAACGAGTGGAGATAGAATGGAGGGGAAGCAGAAAACGAAGAAGCTTATCTTCATAATTACCTTTCTGTCATATGAAACTTCTACTTATGATATGTCGTTTTGAAAACATTAAACTGGCGTGGACAATCAAATCGTCAGGCTGTTGTCTGAGCTGTCTTTGACAGAGCACTTTCAAATAAAAAAAACCACATGAATTAAATTAAAAATTAAAACTACATAGTTTAAAAACGAAGTTTGTGTAACCACATTTTTTTCCTAAAAAAAAAAAAAAGGCAACGAAATGCCTAAGAAAGCTGAATTGACAGAAAGGTTCATAAAAAAAAATTAACAGAAAGAAATTACAAGTTTAAACCCATGCAGCATAAAAAATAACAGAAAAGGGTGAAAATAAAATCCGACCCCACTATGGAAAAATAGATGAGGACCAAATGAGTGTGCCGAATGCTATAACCCAATAATAATTATCCGGAATTCATCGACCTCAGCGAGGTCTCGATCATGCATTGAACCATGTCTCCTAACCCTCAAGCATTTATAAATATATATAATAACTAAGATGAAACTATGAATAGCTAGCTAACAAAAGAAAGAAAGAGTTAAATGCAATACATATTAAAAAAGACATTCCACAAGAGTTCCGAGTTTCAAACCCTAGTAAAGTTGATCATTAGTTACGGTTAGAACTCGTGAGTTTGGTGGTGGTGATGGTAGTTACTGTCCTGATGACGATCATCTGCACAATCCACGCCCCCTCTTGGTCCAATTTGCCCTCCTGACCCTGAGGCTCCCAGGTTAAAGTAAACCAACCTCGAGTCCACACCGCTTCTTCCGCTGCTGTTAAGATCTTGATCACTCATTGGCAAGTATAGATTGGCCGAGGTGGAAGTTGGAGGAGGAGGACTGGTGTTTCCTTCTTCACGAGAAATAACCATGGCAGCAGATTGGACAAGTTCCAAACAAAGCCTAAGCTTGTTGGGTTCGATGTGGGCTAACCCTGGAACAGCCCCCTTGAACAAGAAATCCGAGGTTAAGGTTCTTAGGATGTCCAAAGGGGTAATGCCATCGACTGTCCTAACATTCGGATCAGCGTGGTGGTCTAACAACACAGCTACCATGTCCGGAGACACCATCTCCGCGGCCACGTGGAGAGGAGTCTTCCCGGCCGGTCCGGCCGGGTAGTTAACGTCCGCGGCACCTAGCTCGAGCAGCGCCTTGACCACTTCGCGGCTGCAGCTTTCGACAGCGTAGTGGAGGGCCAGTGCTTCGTCCAAGTTAAGGCCTTCCCCCATAACCATGAGCTTCACTAGCTCCACGTCGGACGAGTCCAATGCCCTTCTCATCCTCCTGATCTTCTGGTCCTCTAGCTCGGCCACGGCGTGGTGGTGGTGGCGGAGGTGAGGCATTGTGGACCGGCGGGCGGCGAGGGTGGACTTGAGGCGGAGCTCCTCGATCTTGGCTACAACATCAATGGGGAGGTGCTTGGCGAGGACTTCAGGTGGTAGGCCAGATTTGGCAACCAAGTGGGAGCAAGTTGTCCAAAGTTGGTGCATGTCTTGCTTCCTTGAGGCTATAAGTACCTTCATTACATCTTCAATGGATGTCTTCTCTACCATTGCTGCCAGTTGCTTCTGTTGGAAAACAAAACCAAGGCCAAAATTGTTAAAAAATGCTCCCATTTTTTGAATTGGTTTCTAACACGGGGAGAATTAATGTTCCTGAAATTTAGCCAACTCAGGTTTCGTTCAAACCTTCTAAATGTTGTGCAACAAAATAAAATAGTGAGAACAAGGCTAAAATTTTAAACCATAATTATAATTGGCATAGTATGAACTCAAACTTTCCTGAATTTTGTATACTGTCTAATGATGTTAGATTAAATGCTCTTTGACAAACACATGCATTTTTTTAATGATAAGCACAAACATTGTTAGTGCCATGGTCTGGGTTGAGAATACTATTTCCTAAATTGGGTAAGTGGGAGAGAAAGAGAGAGAATGTCCATCGCTGTTGCATGAAATCAGTAGTCTTGTTTAATGGTAATAATCATAGTCAGTTCAGTGTCATAGATCAATGTTTTCCGGAAATTCTAACGATTATTCGTTGGAAAATTGACAGATCCAAGAACTGGGTAAGAATTCTACCCAAAAAAAAAAGAACTGGGTAAACAGCGAGGAGTCAATTAAATGGATATATCTTGGTAAAGAAAATAATAAAATTCAAGAAACCGAAAATAACAATAAGATGATGATGATATATGCACATCTAAATGTTTCCATAATCTTGTAAACTACTACTTCATTAGAACAAAAGTTAGCAATGGATTTCTTTCCACTTTCCTCTTCAAGTTTAATATAGATGAAAAAGGGTCTTGAAACAAAGGAAAAATTAAAGAAAAGAAACCTGAGTGATTAGGGCGAGCTGCTCGACCCCGAAATATCTGGAAGCGGCTAGCGTGTCGAGGGCAAGATCGACTGCAGAGGAGCAGTGCGTGTGCCAACACGAACGCTCCCCGCAGTTCGGCCTTGCCTCGTGCTTCTGCGGGACTATAGTGGCTTGTCCGCTGTACAGAAACTGAAGAAGAAGCAGGAACACCTCGTACCCCACCGAGTTCACCGGTATTACATTATTACTTCCACTGCTACTACAACCACCACTCCGGCTGCTGCTCGCCGGAGATGATCCCCCGGTCTCTCCTCCTCCGCCGCAGAAGAACTTCCTGAAGAAGAGGCTCCTGGCCGCGAGGATGCACCGGTGTGCGTGGACCAGACGACCCTCCACGCTGAACGTCACGTCCGAGAAGGCCTGCCCGTTGATAAGCAGGTTTAGGTAGTCAAGAGATAGTGACCTCATCGACTCCTCCATGGCCATGCTGCTTCTTTCTTAGTATAAAGTATTCTTTTATGTCTTAGTGGATATGTTTCTTTTTAGGGTTTGGTTATATATTGGTTTTCTTGGTCGAGGGATTGCGGTGGGGATTGTTTGCTTCTTAATTTTCTAAGGGAAATATTGATGATAGGGTTGGGGAGAGGAAGAGATGAGAGATGAGATGAGGAAAGCTCTCTTTTTTTTTTCTTAATAATTTGGTGCGTAATTTCCTCGCTTTTTGTTTTATAATATATGGAGGAGAAGTGGCAAGTGCTAGTGGCAGATATTTATTGGGGAATGAGCATAAGCAATATGAGCGGCTTCCCTATTCAACAAACTCCCAACTTTATAAAAAAAAAAGAGAGAAGACAAGTGCTTACTATATTCGGTGCCTTTAACATATTAAATGGATCGAAAGATACTGTCAATGCAAACCGGAATTTAGCTGATTCCGGTCATTGAAATAACAATAAGGTATATTGCTATCCGCAAATAAATTTAAAGACTTGGAGGTTTATTTTAAAATTTAACAATTTCATTGATATGTTAAGGTTATTTGAAAATATACCAACATGTTAATTTTTTTTTACAATGTTTTATTCTCAGGATTAGGCTTTGGATGTTCGGGCTCAACCAGGGTGCGCGCCACAAGTTTTGGAAGTGAGGTGGCATGTCCTTTGGTCCTGATAAATGAAGTGCATTACAAACGAGAGTTAGATGGGCTAACCAAGGGTGTGTGCGGCAGCGAGAGTATTCAGAAACCACAAACTTCAGATATTCAAGATATTGATTTTCTCATTTTATAAATTAACTCCGTAATTTTTTATGTGAGATGTTCTCTAACACATTATCTCAAATGAAATTTATTGAGTAAAATTTGCATGGACTTAACATTACTTCTCCTATTTTCAAGGAAAATCGTGTGAGCACACCATATCATGAGCACGTTAGAATAATTATTTTTGATGTCATATTAAAATTTTCATATCTAATCTAAAATTTTAATATAATAAATTGATAAATATTCAACACTTATAAACTAATTCATCCTATGTATTATAATCAATATGAGAAACTTTCATGGAACTAACATTTGTTATGACGACCATAGAGATAGCACAAGCCAATAATGCAGAAGGCTTGACTAGAGAATGACTCGAATTATGTGATGTCTTTAATTCAAGATAGGTAATCGAGAGTGTGTATGTATATGTGCACGTGATCAGACAATTTGAATTACGTGTACATATACACACTCCTAAAAAATGTGTATTGTCGGGAGCAGCCTAAACCGTGCGTAAGAAAACGGGGTTGTGGGAGAGCAATACAAGCGTCGTGCTGCTAGGCGAAGCGGTGGAGTGCTGCACCCTAGATGGCGAAAGTCTAGTAGCCGAAAGCATCACTAGCTTACGCTCTGACCCACTTTTGTTTAGGATGGTTCAGATCGAGCTTCAAGACAAATCCAAAATCATCATCCACCCCATTCGAGTTATAAGTTAAAAAGTATACCAAACCAATAATTACACTTTTATCAAAGTGAAAATCCTTAACTTATGACCAATGCCTCGATGAGTTAGATAACAACAAATTCTAATTTCTTTGTAAGAGATTAGTGGTTTAAAATACATCCCTCTTAAAAAGAGAAAATTCTGCTTAAAAAAAACCTAAAGTTTAAGTGAATTTACACTAAACTTACAAATCCTAAACTTATGCCTAATCCGATATACAGTTTAGGTCAAAAGGCTTTGCTACCTACGTAGATTATCGTAGTGAACCAAATCTCTAATTTGGAAATAACCCAACGAGACCAAATATTTTATGGGTTCGATAATGAAGTCAGGTTTTATCTTCTCCACTCCTAGCCAACCGAATATCATCTAAACTGTTATAAATTCTATGGAGTATGAACAATAGTAATAGTAGAGAGAAAGAGAGCAAGAGAGGAGAATAAGAACTTCTCATTCATATATCATTCAAGTGTGTCCAATGTACATACAATGATAGCTATTTATAGGCAAGCTAAGTGAATCTTCATGATGACTTGAGTTGGCATCCATAGGAGTTCATGATGACAATGAGGTGGAGTTCATGATGACTTGAAGTGGAGAATATTGGTGAAGTGGAGATGATGATGAAGTGGGGTAATGGCATCCATAATAATTCATAATACTCCCCCTTGGATGCCATTTGAATAACGTGCCTCATTAAAACCTTTCTCGGAAAACCCATTGGGATAAAA
>SOPF01027963.1:253744-428408 GCA_012979155.1 Hypericum perforatum
TCTCTCTCTCTCTCTCTCTCTCTCTCTCTCTCTCTCTCTCTCTCTCTTACCTGATATTCTCAAACGCACATCGTAAATAAGATAGTAACGAAGGACGACTCATTTTTAAGTAGTTGATAATTTAAATTATTAAGAAGAGAACAAAACATAAAATTGTTCCAAAATTTGGTTCAATCACCTAAATATATATTAAAAGTATTCCCATTACTTTTACCAAAAAATCAATAAATATAATATACCCATTTGGTACAGGGACGGATCCAGAAACTTTATACTATGGGGGCAAATATTTATGTACTTCATCCGATTGAAAAACAAAATCGTAATGGAGCAAATTAATCAATATTATTGGGGGCAAATTATTTTTTTCTATTAAATATATACCCATAAATTTTTTTTTGTGAGAGCAATTGTCCCCATATAAGTTTATGTAACTCCGTCCCTCTGCGGTACATCTAAGGGTAAATGTGCAATGAATCAAATTAGTTTCAATTAATCGAAATTTTAAATTGGATTGTGAAAATTTGTTGTTAAATAAACAGAATAGAAATTGTGATATTTGAAATTCAAATTCGACAAATTCGGTCAATTCTAAGTATCATAATTGAATCAATTCTGATTTGATTTGGTCCATAAAAAATTTAGCTCTTTTAAATTTGATTTCATTATCAATGAATTGAATACGAACTGACATATATTTCAAATAAAATTTTTATGAATTTTTAGATAATTAAGAAGGAACTTTGAGTTTCTTTTATTTTCCCTGTATACAGGAAATAGTTTGGAAGTAGCTTCTCGTGTTTTTTGAAAGTATAGGATTAATTTGTTGAATAAAAAATTCAAATGACATACTTATTTTAAAAAATTATTTTCAAAAAAATACTTAGATTAATTTACAGTTCATTGTTTTAGTTTAACAAAGTCAAGTATCTAAAAACATAATAATAATAATATTTGTTAATATTTTTTATCTTGCAAAAATATTACCCAATTTAAAATGTTTTACTCAATCCAGTAAACCAAATAACATGTGATATACACAAAAAATGTAAACGATTATTGTACTATAGAGAAGTGATTCACTACAAATAATTCGAACAAACATATATTGTATTTTTGGATTGCAATTATGATTCGTAGCAATCAAAATATGCAAAGTGTTCAAACCGTGCATGTTACGAATCTATTGCAAAGACTCTAGAGGCCAAACAATATCTGACTTTCGATAACCTCCTTCAGATGAACTATGTTTCTGAGTTAAAAAAATGTGGCAGGTCTTCGGTACAAGTATAGTCAAGTGAACAATTGATAGATGATGGCTTTTCGATTGGACCTTGCACTTGAGGTCTATCAGATACGAACCAATACCAAATTGTACTGAATCTTGGTGTATCTCTTATTTGACTTTCTTTTCTGAAAGGACCGTTAATCTATGTCCTAATAATTTTTTAAATTTGCTTACTTTTGTGAAATGCTTAGATGGATCCAAGGTGCATAGCAATATACCAATTTCCATATTTTAGAAATTTTTGGTTGAGAATTCTCGATATTTAACATGCAAAATCACTAGCAAACTTTATTTATGTTATAGTTCTTCCAATTGTATTTTTTGGTGCCGTGATTATTAGATTGCTTTTGATGCATTCATTATGTGGAAGGTGTAGGGTCAAGGTCAACAAGCAAGCAGGGCACATGTGGTGGTGGGACATTTTTGGAGTCAACAATATCAAAGAACAAAACGAGCATCAGTATTCCCATCCATAATGGGGAACCCTCGAACGTGCACATTCCACCAATTTAGCCCTTTATTTCTTTCAACCCTATAATCTGAGATATCCACTCCTTGACCGTTAATATCAAGGACCTCTCAGTGAGGAAATTTCACGTTTTCTTCTGATGGAAGGTCGGCCAGATTTTGACTTGGAAGAAGCCATGTAATGAGAGCCAAAGTGACCAATACTAGCCTTTGACATTGTGAGATTCGCTCAGATGTATTGTATTCAAATTAATTTACTTCACCAATCCCAGTCATTGGTGGGAAAAAAATTAGTTTAACCTAATCAAATATTGTTTAAACATAACTAAATTTAAAAAATATCATTGAACAAATATCTGTAAATATAGTGTGATCATATGCTAAACTCTGGATATAAGAATTAAAAGAAAGTTAATTGCAAGACATTTTACCTTGCAACACTTCCACGATAAGGTGTAATTGATATAATAAACATTTACCTTTAAAAAAATTGTTAATTCTCTTCCATGTGGCTGCTGCCTAAATTCTTAGTGTTTGGCACCTAAATCTTTGAATAGTCCAAAACATTAATATATATAAGCAAAACATATTAATGATCCATAGAAAGGTAAAAACAATACACAAAAATTAATAAAATCTTTGATTATTAAATTCGGGATATTATTGTCACAATCTAACAGTGTTCCAACTAACTTCCAGGTTAGCATGAAAATATTGTTGTAGGTCGAGTTACATTTTTGGATTTTGATGAAGAGGAAAAAAGTTCAGGTCATATGAATTTGGTTCGTATGAGAGAACAAATATTTGACATGGATAATTTGAGTAGAGTTGAGATTCAGTGAGACATGGAATTTCGTGGAGGCATAGTTGATAAAAAATCATGGTTGTCTCAGAGAAATATTGTTAGTTGAACCTCTTTATGGTTGTCTAAAGGGATGTGCACGTCAAATGTGTTGGGTAAGTTTGGCAATGGGCATGCAAATCAGTTGGTTACAATACGGAGAAATCAAGTATCTCACTCAAGATCGAATGATTGAGTTCGAAACATGTTGAGGGCTCTTCTAAACAAAAGGTTGATCGTTGTATGCTATGACAAATAGCATTGTTTGAGGCAAGATAGTCCATCAAAGAAACAATTTGAGATTGCAGCGCATAGAGTTGACCGAGTAATAGAGGACGTGTCTATTAGTTATAAGGTTGTTTCTGGAGGTGAATTTGCTAGTTGAAGTTCGATGGAGATAGGAGTGAATATGCTAAGCAAGTTCAAAAGTTTGAGATGGGAGTTGACACCAAATGATTGAACAAAGAGGGAAAAAATTTGAAATGGTCTTATTGATGACATTTATATATAGTTGGTGGAGAAGTTAGTAAAGTCAACTTATTTTTGCAATATCTCATTTTTCTTCATGGGACGGTACTTTGTCAATGTGGAGTTTGTTGAAATTTGGGTGGAACTTCATGATTTTTTGCAAGGAGCGAATTTTTGCCAAAGTAGAAATTATTAAGTGTGGCGAGTGATTCACCATGGTTAGCGTCTGCCAACCTCTCTTTAGGCATGCAAGATTGGTCTGATTGAGTTTTTCAGTTTAGACTCTTATTTCAAACTCTTAATTAAACTTAGATAAACTTTTTGTACATCAATGCATTGTATACTATATAAAAATATGTTAGCCAAGTTTATGTATAACTTTGTGACTCATATTCTTTAATAATATCTTCTTTTATAGATATAAATATTATATCGAACCACACTATATCTTGTATACGTATTTTTTTTAATTTTTTTTCCGAGATGTTAAATTCCTAACAAAACCTATCTCATGTCATTTGTACCAGACGCAATAAAGATTGACGAAAATACAGAATGAATTCTGACCAATTGGTGTAAAAAATCACATCATCTAACATTATCATCAAAAGAGTTTCACAACATAATTTTTACAAACATATATATAATATTAAATCCAAAAACTGATTAAAACATAACAAGTAGGAGTACGTCATATCACCATACTTATTAGTTATTACTCTATATGAAGTTGCATATCATAATCTTCAACAAGGTGGAGCAATCTTGATTAGAAAAGGCAAGGACTATATAAAGACATTAAAATATAACCAAGATGAAAGAAAACCGACTCAGTTCTTAAAAATGTAAAGACAAATGCATGTAATCTCAGCCCATTCACATGGAATCATAACACATCGACACCAGAATATTATTATCTCAAATGAATACGAAGAACTTGTTGTTGCAGTTGTTGTTGCGGTTAGAGGCTCAGCTCAGAACATGTTAAGAAGTAGCAGAACCACCGTTGATGAAGCAAGAACATAGAGATACGCAGATGAAGGACCACTTTTGACCTTTGTATTGAGTAAACATAAGAATCCGAACAAAGAAATAAAAAAATAATACAACATACACCATTGCACTAATCGAGTTTTACAGAAGGAACCTACTCTCAATTTAGGGGTCACTAAACAAAAGCAAAAACCTACGACATTCGATGCCCGGATTGGAAAATGATTCAGACGATTGCCCAAAACTTCTTCCTGCATATTAGAACCACCTCTGCCTTCTTTAATTTGATCTCGCGAATGTGTGATTTCACTTCCCACAAAAACTTTGACGCCAAATCTTTCACTCGTAGTGTTATCGATTCGTCGTCCCTAATAATGATAAACCCCTGCATAGAAAAGTATCACCAAGAGTCCCAACTATGAGTGAGAATGCAGTTGAGGGTCCAAAAAGAAGCCAGATGATTAAAGAACAAATCGATCAGTTAGTTAAAAACAGATTTGCGAGGTTCAGCGTTTCACCAAGTTACTTACGGAAGGACGTAGCATACGGTCCATCTCTAACATTATATCTTCCAGAAGGCAACCTTCTCTGTCTTTGTAGAGAGAAAAAAGATGATTGGCATGCAGTAGATCATATGTTCTGGGATATGTCGAGAACGGTTCACACCTGTATCATATAAATGCATAATAAGATTGAATACCACTGATAAAAAAGCATAACCGAGCGGGCTTTAAAGAGTTAATAATCACTTACCAATCGTGAAAAGTGCCTAAAAGGCCCCTATCATAAATAGCTGACAACGTATTGTTTAAGCTACTTGGAACTACGTTCATCACCCAAACAGGAAGTTTGCTCAGCGCGGCAGCAAATCCGCCAACAAATGCATTCATGTCCATGACGTTTCGCACCTCTGTCTCATTAATTTCCATCAACCTCCAATAATAGCTTACTTGATCCTGCCAGAATGCCACGTCTGATGAAAATTCTTCTTTGGTAAGACCTGCATCTCAACGTCCAGAAATCAGATTCTCACAAGGAAGAACAATAAAAGGTCACAGCAGAAGGCTAACAGTTGAATCGTGTTCATGGAAATTGTAGCCGGCTTATTCATGAAATACCGAGAAAGGATAGAAGAATCAACTACGCAATAAATTATGCTCAGCACAGAACTCAAAGCTAGCATGTACAGGAGGGATGGGGTTAATTATGTTATTCAGTATGGAGAAAAGAAAATGAAGTCATGTTCCCGTCAATTATGCAGGCAATAAGTTTTAGCAGGTGGACAAAAAGGAGAGGAACAAAGAAGGAAAATGCATAGCTACCTCAGTGTAAAAGAAAATGGACATACCTAGATTGCTCAGACTGTCAGAATACAGTGAAAGACGTTCGGTCAAAGGAAGAATGTCGGACGAAACACTTTGTCCGGTTTGTGGTATACAATCCCTAAGAGGTGTGTACCAGGAAGGTTTAGTATCATCCTGATTATCACATATATCTACGGCCTTCCACTGGGAATTCCGGACAATGCATTCTTTATCTTCTTCTTTAACCCAGATTGCAGTTTGAACTTTGCGAGCAATTAGTTTCCAGCACATTGCCGAAGTCAGATTCACCAATTTTTCCCAAATCTCTGGATATTCTTTGTCCTTCCGATAAGCAGGTGGAGCGGAGTATACAAAGTATCCCTTGTATCGCAGAAGACGATTTACTTCTTTGAGTAGAATCCCATCTGGTAGGAATGAAATAAGTATGCAAGTAACCTAGTCAATTCACAAGTTCTGAATTTTGGTCAACTCACATAATTTTGGTGGAACCAAACAAGAAGAAACAGATGAGTAAAACCACTCATTATTCCTTATTATCATGCAGATTAATGGTAACTCGTATAATCATCTCGGCGTGTAAAATAACTGAACTGTTACTTCATAGTGATTTACATATCTGCTAATGATTCTACCATGACATTAAAAAATAAAAAAGACACTATTTTTCGGAGTAACTTACCATTCTCATGAAAATCAACCCGGCATCTCGAACAATGAACCATATCAAAAGAGGTAGATGGAAATGGTAGTTGCTTTGTTGCAATGGCAGAAATCATGGCACCGATTCCTCGTTCCAAAGCAAACTGAATCTGATTTTCATGACCATCTTTTGGAGCAAATGACATAGTCTGTATGCCGAAAGAAAAGAGATAAGCTGAAAAGCTTGCAACACCGCAGCCAACATCCAGTACCTGAGACACCCCAGCTGTACGGAGATCACCGGTTTCATTTGTAGTCATGTTTCCCAACCTGCAAGACCACCACTTTTTGAGAGAGGGTACAGAAAAAAGATGAGTAAATCCTGCCGAGATATTCTTGAATTGAGAAACCTTTGAATGTATTCAAGTGCTCCATTCTTGAAATGAGTACCACCGCCAGGGAACCACCATAGCTGATCTTTTGGATGCACCCAGTTTTGCCCTCCTTTGACATCAGCAAGATGCGTATGATTTACATTACTTCGCCAAACATAGTCCCGGCTAGTAGGCCACTTTATGGGAAGTTTGTAATCATCCGGTGGTGGTACCAAGCAGAACAGACGCTTCTCCAGCGGTGGGCAATGCCTCTCCAGCTCTTCTCTTCGTGAGACATTCAAGCTTGGGAGCAGCTGATTTACATAAGACGGATCATGGCAGGGAATATACTCGTTGAACTTCAAAGGACATACGTTCATTCCACTTTCCGAAATAACTAGCGGCGTACGACGATAAGTAAGAGCAACTTTGTTGGAAAATGCAGAAGGACCTACAAAGTATAAATTTGCAATCACTTTCCAAGAAAGCAAATGAGAAACAGCTAGGCACATTTCAGTTGGTTTAACCACGAAATTTATCTGACCGTCAAAGAAAACAAAACCAGGCAGCTAGACTGAGGCTATTCTGCGTTACTACCTACGAAAGGAGTTAAAAGGTACCAACTTCGAAGGTTTAATTAATTATACAGTCTTCCCTTGTAAAGAAGCCATATCCATCCAAGGATTCCGAAGAACCACCTAAACGGCTCGCTAGCTAAAGCATGCAATGCAATGTGGTGTGGTGTCCTCAACACGCCCCTGAAATGAGACTCCTCGGGCTGAAAATTGCGCAGGCTTTGGGCACGGGATCAACCCGCTGCTCTGATACAATGCTAGAATCTCCAGGTCTAGCCTAATAAAAGCTTAAGGCAAATGGATTGATGGATTTTCTCCACTTACATAACTAACACACAATAACTCTAACACTAATAAATGCGGTTGGCAGCCGATTCAAAAATATAAACCTGCAATCTTGCAAAAAGAAAAAAGGAGCAAGCAAGAAAAGAATATGGCGGTACCAGAAGAGCGTTCGGATTCGGATTCGGACTCGGACAGCTGGGGAGCTGGGGTTGGGTTGTTGCCAAAGAGAGAACCCAGGTACAAGGACCCCACCATTAATAACAGAGCGATCATAATCATCTGCCCCGACTTGGAATCGAACGCCGAACCCAGCATATACCCTCCCATCTCTCTCCCTCTCTCTCTCTCTCTCTCTCTCTCTCTCTCTCTCTCCTTCCTTCACTGTTTCCTTGTCCTTCCCTTTTTCCTATTTGTGTTGCTTCATCGGAGACCAATAGAGAGAGCAACGGGAAAGGGTCGGTCGGTGGCAAAATTGGAAATATGGATCTACCGTGCTGGATTTCTTTTTTCCGATTATTAATTTATTAATTAAATCGAGTGAGTGTGGGGTAAATTAGATGTATGATCACAAATCTCTTTTCTTTTTTGTGTTTTTGTGGTAAAAAACCCATATAGATACTTAACAGGCTTAAAAAATGATATATGACCCAAGCCCATATTTGGTACAACAAATGGGCGGAACAAGATTACAAGTTCTCCAAACCTTACCCTATATTTTTGTCCCACCTAAATTCATGTCATAAAAAATAGTCATAACTCATAAGACAAGAATCAATCTCTTTCTACCGAGTGACTATTTGGTCTAGTAGTATTGGGGCAGGGCGGAACGGGGTGGGGTGAAATCCAGGGTTCGATTTTTGGCAGAAATATTTTGATGTAATAGAATAGGATTTAGAATAGGATTAAAAGAAAAAAAATCAATCTCTTTCTTTACAGGGAAGGATGAAATAAATATAAAAAAGTAAGACTAATTCTAATATGGTATGGGCCGGACCCCTCTAAATCACGAGACTGTCGTTGTTCCTGGCAATTTTAGCCGACTATTTAGGCACCGACTTTTTTTGTTTCCTCTGATGGTGGTGGAGAGAGTAGGGGTGTGCAAATGGGATGAGATTTCTGAAATCCCAATTTTTTTCGGTATTTAGAATTTCGGGATCCGCATGTTAAATTTCTAAAAACATTGATTTCATTGATTCGTTTTAAAACACGTGGTATTGACACAAAAAATTATCATACTAAAGGTTATTAAAATGAACTTTGTCACTTTTCTTAATTTCCGTCGTACATTTGCGAATATATGCTTCTTACCCCACTTTGCTGCCAATATTTTCCTCGATATTCTCCCATGTGTACGCTTCTTTGACTAACATTTATAAATAACACCAACACGACACACCTTCCCCGGAATATTCAGAGCACAAAATATAATATGAGATATACTAAAAAACCCAGAACATTTCCCTTTTTTTTAAGGAATCCGCAGGGATGGGATTCGTATACCATCAATTTGCTTAACTACCTGCATTATTGAAAATTGCCTCCATCAACTATATTTAATTATTATCAAAGTCGTCGTCTGGTTTGGCTTCCTTCTGTTGAGGAAGATGAATTTGGGGATATAGTTAGCCATTTTGGAGATGAACCTCGTGTAGTGTGCTTTGGAGTCTTCCTCTATGATGATTTACGAGGTCTGTTTGCAGTATCGAGCTGCTCTTTTTCTATTTTGATTTTTTTCTAAATAATTTTTTCACGATATTTTTCCGTAGATCAACGAACAATCTCATAAAAGAGAATTCCACTTTTAAGCACTGTTTTCAAAGACGCTCGGACCGCAAAATTGATTCAATACCGAGCCAAAAACAAAGATATATGTCGGCTATCTAACGAACTGAAATTTTCCAATTTTACTGTCCGGTCAAACCAGAAAAATATATCGGAAAAATTCGGTTTATTAGGTAAAAAAAATTTGGGGGGTGGGGGAAGGGGGGATATACCCAGTTTTTTTCAAATTTGGATTTTGGTCCGACTGCTATTTCGACCGATCAGACCGATAAACTCGGTGATCGTCCAAAAAAATTCGATTTTCGGATCGCTTAAGATAGTCTATAGCGATAGTGTGATTTTTTTAATGAAATGTTGTGGGATTGAACCCACCTTTACAAAAAATAGCCATTATGGAGATGCCTGGTGTAGTACGGAACCGCAACACATTTGTGGATATGTACCAACCCGCTGCAGCTTCCTACAAAGTTTCACTCTAGCTAGCAAAATTAAAATCTAAGAACTAAATAAGTAAGCATAAGTTTTTCACGCGGACATTTTCTATGTTCTAGATAAAATTTATTGAAATTATCATAATGAGTATATATTTTTTCAAATTGGTAACTATTTGAAAAAATAAAATGGAGGTCATCTAGATTCTAGACGCCGCAACGTGGTAGTGGCTTGATAGCATAAAACCAGGTAGGGGTGAGCAAAAAATCCATTATCCATAATCCAAATCTAATATCCAAATTTTTTTTCAGATTTGGACTCGGATAATTTTATGTTCGGATTTGGATTCAGATAATCCAAAAAAATTATTTCGGATTTAGATTTGGATTCGGATTTTAAAAAAAATATTTGGATTATCTAAATATCCAAAATATTTAAAACATATATAATAAATTATAGGATTAAAAGTGTGTGTTTCTATTGAGCTGGGCCAATTTTTTAGTAATTGGAAAATAAATTAAAAGGCCAATTACTATTACTAAAAGGCCACGACTTCGTGAGTTGAAAAACACAAATAAAAAACCCTTTCAAGTATATTTCTTTTGTAGTACTTGATGCATTTAGGAGCTCACTGTCTCCTAGGATTGTTGAATCTCTCTTGTGCACTCAAGATTAGCTTCGAGGTATCTCATCAGATGTCAGTGTTGAAGAAGATTTAGATGAAATGGAAGAACTTGAGGATGGTAATAATTCTTTTACTTATAGGCTACAACTAAGCTATTTTAATCTCTAATATTTTTATTATTAATAATTTATTGTACTTTTGATTACATGTTTTTTATCCATGGGAATGGATATATACCAAAAATTTATGGATTCCAAGAGTCCATATTGATGAATGATGATATCAATGATGTCTCCTTCCGTTTTATCTCTAGCTTAAAACTAAAAGCGGATTGTACGTTTTGGTTTGACGGAGCTTATCTAAATTTACATGTTTGAGTTTTTTTTAGTATGGATTTTATTTTATTTTTCTGGAAGTTTTGGTTTTCACCATTCTTACTTTGAGATGTCATGAATGTTTAGATTTTATTATTTTATTTTGCAAAGCAATATTATGTTTGTATATTACAGGTTTGTGTGAATGTTACGTTTGTTTATTACCTATATATCTTTGTTAAAATTTTGGAAAATCGGATTATTTGAATCCATATCCAAAATAATTTTGGATTTGGAATTTCGGATAATTTTTTATTCGGATTTGGATTCGGATCAAAGAAAAGTAATTTTGGAAATTTCGGATAATACAAATTTCGGATAATTCGGATTTGGATAATCCAAATGCTCACCCCTAAAACCAGGATACGAAAGGGCATGTTGCTTCCCCCTGTATGCGCCCCATGTTTTGTTTTCTAAAATAAAAATTTACAAATAGTTTTATTTGCGAAAGCTTACACCGTCATTTCATATTACTAATTTGTGTCATTTAAGTTCAATGTCCTCTAATGTTCGCACTGTATGTGACGCAAGTAAGCAAAAAAGAAATAAGTTATTTGTTACCAGACCGCCTACGCAAGCGTATCAACTGGGATAATTATATGTTTTGGGTCCGTTTGAAAAAAATATTTCGATTTGGAGTCAATTTCAAGAATATTTTTAATCAAATGTTCATCCAAAATCCGTACAAATTAATCAAACTCGAAATCAGAAATCATGAAGACAACATTTGATTACGAGAATTTTGAATCTTCTAGCTAGTAATTCGATTTTGGAGAACAAGACAATAAAATAACTTTTTTAGTCCACTTGATGATTCCCGTTAAACGGTAGCTGTAAAAATATCAAATTTTGGTTATTGATTTGATGCGTTTTAGATCGAAGAGTATAAAAACTCGAATCACACAGGATGTTGTAGTGAATTTTCCCAAATAATAAACAAGGATTCTGTTTTGGAGTGTCATTTCCGGGAAGTTTCGTCGTGATTAACTAGAAGCCGATCGAAAGTCCAATGTCTCCTCTCTCTCTCTCTCTCTCTCTCTCTCAAAAAGGTCTCCGTTAAAAGACACGCCCATATTATACGCCTCTCTTGCTCCGTCACTTTCCGCATTTTCTAATCATCTTCCCACTACAAGACAATGGTGTTTCGGCGTCCTCTAAATACATCTATTGAAATAACGTGCCCGAGTTACTCCAAAATTTTTTTGGTGAATACTCAGATATTCGGTCCAGTCCATTATAAATTTTTAACGGGGTTGACTATTCCTATTCGAGGCGGGTCCCGGGGTTAAGATTTTAAATCTCTCCCAACGCTGTTATGGGGGATCGAAACTTGGTTCGCCCTTCCAAGTGCAGCCCTTGGCACCACTGCACCAACTCCGCGTTGGTTCCAAAATTTATTTCAAGGGTTGATAAAGTCTGTTAACCTTTTATTACCAAGTCAAATAAATTAGTTTTTTTTTTCATTCGCAATGCGATTTGCCCAATTTCACAAAAACAACTTATATAGTTCATTCACAGAAATTACTTGCGAATAAAACATATAAATTTGCCTAAAATCATATAAATTCGAATTATATGAATACAAAAAGTACCATTATACGACTTTGATTCAGCCCAGTTTTTTTTATTCATTTCTCTTGTTCCCTTCGGTGTCTTCATCAGTGTTGTATAATATAATGGGTTTCTTTTAATACATATAATAAGCAATTCGATTTATTGGATTCAATCTTCAAAATCCAAACTTAAGGAAAACACTCCAATAATTTCGTTTCTATAATACCATAATCAATTTCCAACCGTCGGATCTTCCGATTTTAGAGATCTGGGTAACAATTTTCTTTCCCTGACTACTACTGCTTACCACTTTTATCCCAACAACAAGTGAAGATGGTAATTGCATAACCTTTTTTTGGATATGATATTAATAAACAGAAATTATGAAGAAAAAAAAAAAGAAATGGAAACCAAAAACAACCAAATTCGATATCTCAAAATGGACTCTGTGTAAGTGAACAACACACAACACAACACAACACAACACAAAGATCATTATAATAAGATCATCTTCGGAGGCACATCATACGACAGAAGTCCTCGAAGCAAACGACACCGTCTCCGTTCTGGTCAACGGCGGCTATCATGCGCCGGCACTCCTCCAAACTACACGGCTCGTCTTCCAGCGCCGTGAAGAACTGGAGCAGCTCCTCGGCGGTTATCCGCCCGTCTCGGTCCGCGTCGAAGAAGAGGAAAACCTCTTGTAGCTCTTCGTCCTCGGCCGGACCCTCCCCCCACGCGGAGCCGATCCGGTGGGTCAGCTCCTCCACGCTGACCTCGCCTTCTCGCTCGTCCACAATTTCGTTGACCATGTTGGAGACCTCCGAGCCACCAAGCCTGCTCAGGAGGGACTCCAGCTCTCCCCGGGAGACCATCCCGTCGTTGTCCCGGTCGATCTGCCGGATCGCCATGAGGAGTTGATCTTCCGACGACCAGTCGACGAGGACGCTCGTCGGGGTAGTTGCTCCGGCGTTGGTCTTGGCGTGGCTCAAATCCGAGGACGAGGCAGAGCCCGAACTAAAGGAGGAGGGGTCCGAGCGGGAGACTATGGACCGGTCTTTCTTAGATCGGGAGAAGATCCGCTTGGGACTGGCGGTTAAGTATTTGATTAGCTTCATAGTCTAGTAGGGCGGAGGGGCAAAAAGGTAAATAATGGGAAAAGAGGAAGGGAAGGGGGAGAAGGGTTTGGGAGGAAGGTGGAGAGAAGAGGGAGGGGTTAAATGGAGGAATCATAGTGCTCTGGGTACGCAGCTTCGAGGAAGCTTCCTACGAAGTTCCCCCATCATTTAGGATGTCCGTTATGTTTAATTTTATATATATAATGTTATGTACCTTTTTTAGGACCGTTGTTTTTTTAGATCATATTCTAAATCCTATTCTATTACATCAGAATGTTTATGTCAGGAGTCGAACCCTGGACTTCACTCCATCACATCTCATCCCAATATCACTAGACCAAATGGTCACTCGGCCCGTTGTTTTTTTTTGGTTTGTATAGTCCACGTTTTTTTACTTCGCCTTTTATCGTGATTGGTTACACTAATCACATTGACAATTTATCCAATTCAGATTATTGAAAGATAATTAATTTATCTCTCATTTTTACCTGATCTAATCTAATAACATATTTTTTATGATTACATCAGTAATTTATGTTACAGAATAAATTATTAGTTTTTCTATTATTCACATATTATTTATTATTATATTTATATTAAAATTATAAAATATGAAATCAGAATTCACAAATACGATAATAAAAAATTATAAATACAAAAATAAAAAAAAATAAATTCTGAAAAAAGAGATCATTATGTTAATATTAAACTCTATTTTTACATATTCAAATACCATGGTTTTATATTTTTAATTTTATTATAGATAAATTCTGTTTAGTTAACTAAAAAAATATTATCTGACAAAAACCTTTTTAAATAAATAACATTATTATAATATTATCCGCCTCATTGACTATTATTTTTTATAATTAAAAGATCAGTAGCCCGTTACATGGCTCGCTGATGTCCATAGTCTTGTGTCAATGATGTCTTCTACGTTTTTATATTGAAAAGTCAAAAATAATTTAACTCAATCTGATTCACTTGCTAATTTGCGTTGATTTTATTTTCCATTTTGGTACTACTTACCTAAAGAGCGTAACGGTATTATACAGTATACTCCATTTTCGTACTATGGTCTATGTTATCTGATGCTTTTATCCATTAGTATGTGTCGAAACAATACGTTTTTTTGATATGCAATAAAAAATATTTGATTAGATATGATAATAAGATTATTAAGTATGATAAAGTTTGTTACTTGCTGGACCATATTACACCTTGTACTATCAAAATTAAAATACTCTGCCAAGCTACAAGTTATTATAGATTTATAGTGATTTTTTTACGAATCGTTTCCCTAACATTTTTTCGTGATTTGATTTACTGGAATCGAATAAATCAATTTGTTTGTGGTGTTCTTATTTTAATAGCTCGCTTTCAGAAATTTCGTTAGGCACTTTGGATGCCACAAATAAATACCGAAGTTGAATGTTCAATTTTTTGAAATACTAAATTATTTAATCGATGGATTTCTAGTCATAAGATTTTAAACTGACGTGCTCCCCACTCGAAGCTTGGATGCAGACGCATAACTACCAATCGGAAGTAAACACGAAATGCTACAACGAACCTCCTAGATTTGGAGCTGGGCCCTTCATTAATGATAAACTTCTGTGTTATAATTAAGGAGCATAGAAATATTGTGAGTCAGATTTTATTATTAACTTGAAAGTTGAGAGTATGATTACAAATGTGTCTATAGTAAAATATGATTATAAGTTTACATTTGAAAGTGATATAAATTATAAATGATTTCTCAAATATTCTATAACATGTTTCATAAAATTGACCCTTTTAATTTTTATTTATTGATATATTAAATATTTCATAATAAATATTCATATAATCATTATGATTTTAAAAAATTATATGTAAAAAACTAAAATTTTATTTTAATTTTATATTTAATTGAAAAATCAGACTATATAAGAAATTGCAAACTTTACATATCTTGAGGATAATATATGAGTCTAGTAATAATTTTTTTAAGATCCAAAATAGAATATATATCTAATTTTTCAAATTATAGAATGAATAAATTCTTACTTGTACTATACCGTACCCATCGCAATTTTAATTACAATGCACATTTTTAGTCAAAATATTTTTAGGATATTTAGTATATTTTGTAAGATTATTTTTGTTGTTTGGACAAGAAACCACTTTGGATGATATAAAATAAATTACCATGTAATTGTTGGAAACAAAAATAATATTTGTCTTCCCACGGTAGTATTATGGTAATTTCACCTTTTGACAGTGACCACTATTAGTATTTCTTGAAGCACTTGTCCTTGTGGAAGTAACTAAATGGAAACTTTGCCTTCATAAGGTGACTTAAAACAAGGTGCAAGTGAATTAATGAAGTACTTTACCTTCCCAAGGTGACTAAAATAGAGTTTTGCCTTCAAAAGAGGGAACATGTGCATGTGACTTAAAGAATGGAGAATGTGACTTTATGAAACACTTTGTCTTCCTTAAGTGACCAAAGTGGACCCACCGAATTGACCACAAAAAAAGTGACCAAAGTGGAAACTTAAAGGAGGGGAGAGAATTGACTTTCATAAGCATTTTGCCTCCCTAAAGTGACCAAAAGGAGATTCTACCCTCTTGTGGGAGTTTCATGCGCATGACTTAATGAGGAGGGATTGTAACTTCCATAAGCACTTTGCCTCACAAGAGTGACCAAAGAAAGAGGGAAGTGACTTCCCGAAGTACTTTGACTTCCAAGAGTGACTAAAAGGAATATTTTACCTTCTTGAATAGGGTGGTGTCTTCTTAAAGCATGCCCTTTGAAAAGGGGGGATTCCTTTAGGCCTTTCTTGTCTTTCGGAAGGAGAGGTGTGAAAAGCCACTTTACCTTTCAGAAGGGAGAATGCGAAGAGTTTTCTTAGCCTTTCGAAAGAGGAGGTGCAAGGAGTCACTTTACCTTTTGGAAGGAGAGGTGTGAAGAGTCACTTTGCCTTTCGGAAGAGGAAGTGTGAAAAGGCATTTTGTCTTTCATGAGAGAAGGTGCAAACAGCTTACCTCGCCTAAGGGAGGTAATAAAAGCTTACTTCGCCTAGGGAAAGTGTCAAGAGCCTACCTCGTCTAAGGGAGGTGTTGAGAGCTTACCTCGCCTAAGGGAAGTGTCAAGAGCTTATTTTACCCAAGATGGGTGCTTTCACTTAAGGGAGGTGTTAATAGCTTATTTCACCCCAAATAGGTGCTTTCACCTTGGAAGGGTGTGGAGGCATAAGAGGCTTACTTCACCCAAGATGGGTGCTTTCACTTAAGGAGGCATAAGAGGCTTACTTTACCTAGAGTAGGCATAAAAAGCCTAATTTGCCTTAAGAGGGTTCAAAGAGCCTACTTACCTCAAGAAGGCGCAGAGAACTAGGCAAGGTGCTGGAAGGACTATGAGACCGTGCGTGGTCAAAGGAGATAAACTTGGGTTCCGAATTAACCGGAAGAGATAAATCCCAAAAATTAGATGATAAAGGTAGTTCCGACACGAGATAAGGATAAGTATCCCCAAAGATAGGAATTAGAAGAGTCCGAGTGCAAGGAGAAAACGGAGTTCGAGTGCAAGAAGGAGACAGAGTCTGAGTGCAAAGAGGAGACAGACTCATTCGCCTATATAAAGGACGATCAAGGGACGCAAGAGGAAAATCAATCAATCAACCACACAAATCTTTTATCAAGCTCAAGCTTCTATTTGTAGTTCTTAAGCCAGGCATTAGCGCTTGGTTAGGAGGTTGGGTAGTAGAGTCTGTTTAGAGGAGTTTAGCTCGGTTAGGTAGTGGTGGTTGTTTGATCACTTGTTTTCATTAAGCCGACCTTGAGACGAGTCTCAAAACCGTCAAGAGATCATCCTTGACACCTTGTTACTTTTTCCCCACAACAGTAATATTAATTGATGGTTTAGGCTTCTCTGATTTACATTGTGTTATGTTCCAGATTCAGTGCTATTGTTTGATTTAACTTAAAACATTGGTATTTCCGAAGTGCACTATTTCATACAGGACTTGCAGTAGCATAAGGTGAACAAAATCACATGGCACTCTAAGCAGAAATACCAACTTTGTAATTTACTTTGTGGCGGTAAGATGGAGCGACCCAATTGTTAATTTGTTTCGAAAAGTCTGTAGATCTACATTCTTCTCCATTTTAATTTACTCAAGGTAATTAGTATTCACAACACAAGGACGTGGTTAAACTTACGAGTCCAGCGCGTGCCATGATGGTTCAACAAAATAAGACGAGAAAAAAATAAATGTCTCCAGCAGGTAAACTACGGGACATAGTGAATCTTTGAAGATTGCAATCAACTTGAATTTGCTAATAGTCGTAAGAGATTTGCATTGTATTGGAGCACTTTTAGTTTAAACTTTAAGAGTGAAAATAAATATTTGACAACATAAATAAGTTTAGAAAATTGAAAAAATTGTATACTAAACAAATTTGTATCCCATAAAAACGTAAGACAGTATTTACCTTTTGACTTACATATAATACTAAAATTTGAATTAAAAAATTGAAGAATACATGACAAAATAGAAGTATGATAATAATCTTAAAAAAAAGGTATGATAATAATAAAGAAAGGGGACCATAGTAGAAAATATGATATTTTCATGATGATGCAACGAATATAGTATTTTCTTATTTTTCAATTACATTATTTTTTATTAAATTATTGTTATTGAAAAAGACAAATGAAGAGAAATGAAATAACACGAGTGCATGGAAGTTAGTAGATCAAGTGGTCATAACTCATAAGTTGGTGTACGGCCAGGTTGCTGGTGAGGCCACCCGCAGCGGGGTGGTCCCGCGACCCGGGCGCGCTACGTGGCGGTTCGGGATTGGGCGTGAGGAAAACCTCGCCGTGACCCGCGTGTCAGTCGGGGTGCGCCTCGCCCCGACAGGGGCGTCTCACCCCGGGCGACGTGGCCCCTTCTGATTGGGCCACGTCGCCCGGGGTAATTTTTTTATATTTTTTTAAAAAAATAAAAAATAAAAAAAAAATTCTAAAAATTCGGAAAAAAATTCTAAAAATTTCTTTTATTTTTTTGACTTTTTTGTGCAATTAATTTTTTAATAATTTTTTGTTAATTTTGTACAATTTTTTGAATTAAAATAATTAGACTTTTTAGATTAAAACAATTATAAAAAAATTATTTTTACAATTTTGCAATATTATGTTTGAAATATATATTTTTTAATGTTTTATCATAATTTTATAAAATTAGTTTAGTACAATAATCTCATTTGTATTGTTTAAATTATGACATTTGAGATAAATTATGTAATTTGATATAAATTATGTATTTTTATGTAATTTGTATGTAATTTGATGTAAATTTGTATTTTTATGTAATTTGTATGTTATTTGATGTAATTTTTGTATTTTTATGTAATTTTTATATAATTTGATATAAATTATATATTTTTATACAATTTATATGTTATTTGATAACTTAACCCTTAAACCCTAAACCCTTTAAAACCTAACCCTTAAACCCTTGATAACCCTAAACCATTGTTATGTAATTTGATATAAATTTTGTATTTTAATATAATTTAATATAAACTATGGAATGTAATATAATTTATGTAAATTATAAACTTTAAACCCTAACCCTAACCTTAATCCTAACCCTAATTCGAAACCCTAATTCATACACTTATATATTTAAACAATGTATTATATTTAATTGAAAAACATATTTCAAATTTTACAAAATTTATATTTCATAAAATTTCGCTCTTCGAAATTAAATTTAGCATTTTTGAAATAAACACGAATTTATACTCGAGTTTGGTACTGTTAGCTGAATTTAAAGAAAATTGTGCTGAGAAAAAAACTGACGTGGCACCCAGGGCATGGTACTGTAGCAGGGGCACCACTGTGAGCTAAAAACTGAGAGCAGGGGCGCGGCTGATATGGCGCCCAGGGCACGCACTGTAGCGGGGGCACCAATGCGGATGGTCTGAGCAAGGAAAGGAAGTTATGGAACCTGATAAATTGGGTAGGGACTGAGGGAAGTGGATTTGGTGGGGACTCTTTATTAGTCACCATATGGGGACTAGGGTAATTTAGTAAAATCTCATTAATGAGATTTTCTCTCCATAATCTCTGCAACTACTAATTTTTTTAAATTCGTTGATTTCTCTCTCCCATTAATTAACCTCCTACCTAATTAGCCATTAAATTGTATCTCTCTCTTCCATTTCTCTTCTATTTCTCTCTCCTATTAATTAACCTTCTACCTAATTGGCCATTAATTTGGCATAAAATAAATCAATAAACCAATAAACCAGTATCAATAAACTAGTATCAATAAACCAATAAATCTCTAAACCCATAAACCAGTATCAATAAACCAGCAACTGGCAACCAGTATCAATAAACCAATAAATCCGTATCAATAAACTAATGAACTAATAAACCAATAAACCAATAAACTAATAAATCAATAACCCAGTATCAATAAATGAATAAATTAATAAGCTAGTAAACCAATAAATCAATAAACCAATAAACCAATAAACCAGTATCAATAAACTAATAAATTAATAATCCAATAAACTAATAAATTAATAAATTAATAAACCAATAAACCAGTATCAATAAATCAATTTAAATTAGGGGTGAAAACGTGGGACATAAAATTAGGTGAAAACGTGGTTGTAGGTGACATAAAATTAGAGATTTTAATTAGAAGATTTAAATTTTAACTTTTCCTTAAAAAAAGGATATTTAATAATGATTATGCAAAAAAAGGAAGTCATTAAGTACTGGATTTTTAAGTTTGGATAATAGGTCAAAAATGCCCTTGAGTTATTTACACCATTATATCAGAATATTTTTAAAAAGATGCTAATCAGATGGTCTAGATTTTAGTCCCCATATGGGGACAACCCCCTATGAAGTCCCCATAGAATCCAATTTCAGGGACGGAGGTGTCCACCAGCAAAGCGACAAAGGAGTTGCTGTGTAATAAATACTTCGTGTATGTATCGTATAAAACGTTTAAATGATCTCAATATTGCTATCCATATTGGCAGACACTAACAGATTAATGCTTACAAGATATACAATTATGAAGCGGATTGGAGAATACTTAGTACTAGTATTAAATTGAGTCATATACAAATTCAACGTCTCGAAAAGATTAGTCATTCATGTATGTAGTTCATTCTTTACGTGTTAATTAAATTTTATTTAATTGCTTGCTACGAATTCCAATACGTTTATCATTCTCATTTAAATCATATGACTTTTTTGTAGAACAACTGTAACATGACAACAGATTTCTTGTTGAGTTTTGATGGAACCTAATACAATGATCCAAATGGTACGGATTATAGTGGGGGAAGAAAAAAATTGTTAAAAATAGAAAGTCTTGTCACGTACGATATATTATATGATGCAATTAGATGTAAGATTATATTAGTTTTAATGAATATATAAGTAGGATCGTCTATAGATTGTCAATTGCATTTGGTCCACCTATTGAGTATAGTTGTATGGTTGTGATGATGATGTGAATAAAATTATAAATATTTATAGAAATTTTCCTAGTTTGAAGTTCTTAATATTGTATATTGAGAAACATATAATGGATATACCATCAGGGTAGTAATCAACAAATTGTCAATAGTATTTATGATAGTAGGTTCATGATTAAGGTGCAATACAATGTCAATGGATCCGGACCTTCCGGAGTGAATGATTTTGATATAAATTATACTCCATCAAAAGAGTTAGAGTATAATTATAATGCTCTTAATGTCTACCATTCAGGAATGGATTTGTCAGTACTATGTCCTGATGATGATGTGGTAGAAATTTCATTTCAAAATTTTAATTTTGATACAAGTGATGAAGAGGAGGAACCACATTTAGATGCTATTGAAGATGATGAGAGTCAATCTTAGATTGTTTATGATGATGGCTAGGTTGTTAACAACAAAGGAGGTAGAAGAGATGCTAATTTGAATTAGGATATAATATGGGCAAAGAAGAAAGAGTTGATACAATTTGTTAAGAGATATTCCATGAAGGTTAATTGTGACTATCTGTTAACAGATACTTCATGAAAGTTTTCTGTGTCTGGGATTGAACCAAAATTGCAAAAAAATGAGTTTTTTTCTTCCGAAAATGCGAGAAGGGAGAGTGGAATGACGGAATGCTCCTTAAGTTGTTGAAGGACTTGGAAGTGGCAGAGTGATTTTCTTCCTGGCGTGTTAGCTTTGGGCATATTGTTTTTTCTTAGATACAAGACTTTTATAATGCAGAGTTTTTTTTAACAAGGTATATTACATCATTTACGACCAGAGGTAACATTTTAAGAGATTTACGCATGTATTCATCCTTTCTTGTTTTGGATTCATAGCTGCAACAAGCGTAAAATTCTTGTGACTCTTTACTAGTATGTAATTGGGGAATGACTACGTAAGAAATACACACACACATACTCATGATAGAAAACCAGATATAATTTTTAAGCATGAATATATAGAAATATATATTTTACATTTTCGTCGAAAATCTTAATAATTCTATTAAGTACGTGCTACTACATGTAAATGTATACGCATATTATAGGTACTTGTATGATCTAAAATACAGATTACATCATAATACATTGACAAATTTATGTTGAGTGCATTTATATATTTATTTTTTGCTGACAAAGGAGATTTGTTTTTGAAATTATATAACTCTCGGCCTTTTAATAAGCAGGACAGATATATTATAGAAGATCATAACCTTGTAGATTTGAAAGTATCATATTGATTGAACTCTAAAGTGAGAAAACATCCGAATGACACATTCGTTAATGGTCGCTGCCCATTTACAAAGATCAACATTAAAATTGAAACCATAAGTACAGGTCGAAGCGATGTATCGCAATTGTTAGATAACCCAGGAAGATGGATAGCTCTCAAGAGAACGCTTACCATTTTTTCGTATTTTTAACTTTCAATTTTATGGTTATATTAGTATTGATGGGATATTATAATAAGAGCCCTTCCGAATAACAAATTGACCATGTGACATGTTCTCAGAAGAAATTTGGAGGGATTGCAATTGGATTTCTTTGTTTTATGGGTAGAAACTATAGGTTAGTGTTAAATCACATTTAGTAATCCTCGGCAACAGCGGAAAATGACATCCAATATTTTTATATAAAATTTAAAATTATATGCTTCTAGGCGCTGTACATAAAAGTATCCATATTGAATGAATTCCAAAGGGAAAAAAACTATCAATATAAATTCTTTTGTATCGAAATTTATCTCACCAGTACAAAGCATCACCGTGGCACAATAATCTTTGAACCGAGATATTTAAAATTTGATTAATCATTTAACTAAATTGTTTATTACAAATAATTATATTAATTAGTCATGTGGATGCTAATTTCTCCCAATAAATTTATGATAACCATTCTCAATTAACGTTTGATACATTTTCTCCATGATGTATATTTAGTGGAGTTAAAATTTGATTGATCATTTAACTAAATTGTTTATTACAAATAATTATATTAATTAGTCATGTGGATGCTGATTTCTCCCAATAAATTTATGATAACCATTCTCAATTAACGTTTGATACATTTTCTCCATGCTGTATATTTAGTGGAGTAATGAGTACTTCAATGTTTTAGGTATCGATAGTATTTGTAATATTACTTAATGAATATTACTGAGATTGTTACCATTCTCTCTACTCTTATTCTTTCAAGTTCATTTGTAATTTAAGAAAAATTACAATTTACCTATTTGTGGTTTAACCGAGTCATTCAGATAAAAATCGTATGTTCTAAAATATTTTAAACTACATGAACCAAATTAAAAATTAAAACTACACGACCTGAACGCAAAATTGGCGAAACTATAGGTAAGTAAAATGTACTTTTTCCTTGATTTTATTAAAGATAGTTTATATTATTTGATTTATCAATATTTTCAAACTTATAGTTGAATGATTCTTGTCCAAGCAATACAAAACAGTTCCATTAAGTTCCAAATCATGCGCTAAAATTTTCACCAACTTAACATCAATTGAAATAAAACAAGATTTTCCTCTATCTTGTCTCTCATTCCTTAATTATGAGATGAAGGAGGAGGAAGAAGGGGAAAGGTGGGGATAAGAGAGAAAGAGGAGAGGGAGGGAGGAAGAAGAAGAAGAAAATGGTCAAACATGAGTTTTTTTTAATAAAAAACTCTATAAAAGATATTGGATTGAAAAGAATATTTAATTTAATTTCATGTCATTTCATATGATCTATCGGTAAAAAAAAGTGATATGGTATGCCAAGTAATAAACGATGTCGGTTCTGAATCCAATTTCGATTTTGGCTTGAAGCGGGTCCAGACTCCAGAGCCTCTAAGAGAAAAATGAACACAAATACAAAATTAAATAACGTGTAAAGGCTGTAAACCCAAAATTTAATATGTCTTTTTACTTGAGCATTTTATTATATTTTCTTTACAAATTAAGTATTGCAAGTAAATTATCTTGCGATGTTCACCACTTTATCCGAATATTCAAATCACAATAATTCAAGTATGAATCCTTACGTAAATAAAATTTAGGGCATGTTTTTATATATGTAAGTAAAGTGTTATATTTTTCACCAATTAATACACAAAAAATATATCTACAATATAAGATAAATTTATCAAGGCGCATCAGTCATCACAATAATAATCCGAATCTAAAAAAAAATCCAAAAAATACATTACGAGAGGGATCAGGTTTAAATCATACGTGTCATAATCTAGTGTCAGTGTCATATCCTACACCATCACCAATCCTAACTTAGACCGAGTTTACCGACCAAAAGATAACGTAGACGAGGAAGATAACATATAAAAAGAGCTCCCATGCGTTGGCGGGATGGGCTCTCTTTGTAATCATCTTCATCTTCTAATTCAATTTTTACGTCATTTTGCAAATGAATATAAGCTTTTTGTACTTTTATAATATAAGCAATAAAATGACGTCGTCTCGTCTTGGTTTGTGTCGTAATAATTATTACCAAAAGGAGAAACAGCCGTAACCTTGTCGACTTCCATTCTTAGCCAACCATTGGCCCACCCCAAATATAGTATCAAACAAACAAACATGGAAAGCAAATCAACGGGAGAAGAAAACCAACCCATGTTTTAGTTTTGGTTGCTAGGTTTTTTTAAAAGAGGAAATCAAGCAAGAGAAGAGAAGAGAAGAGAATAGAAGAGGAGGTGTGTGTGTAGTGCAAATGGGACTAGACAAGGGTAAGGAGGAGGAGGATGTGGAGGAATCTGAGTATCTCTTGGACAGTGACGAGGGAGATTCAGATACGAATAAGATCGAAACACGCAGCAGCAGCGAGGCCGGGGGTGACGAGGACGATGATGGTCGGGAAGATGGCACTTTCTCTTCTCAGATATGGCCTCAGAGTTTCAGGTCAATTCTCTTTTGCTGCATTTCTTATGTCATAAATCTGCGGAGTTAGCTTAATCTTTTGTTATGTGCTTTTTTGTGTGGCAGGGAAACCATTGACCCTTATTCAATCTCAATGTCACCGAATTTCGGCCTTCTTCGACGAGGGGCAAGTACCCGTTTTTCGATCCTTGAAGGTTTTAACAGAAGTAATATAGACGTCGAAGCCAAGCTCCCTTTACTCAATGACCAGAAGGAAGAACTGGACCGGCGGATATCAGTGGCACGATCATCCTTTTCCAAGGCTTCATTTGCAGGGGAGTTTCCTATTGCACATGGATGTAGCTTCACTCAAACTGTGTTCAACAGTAAGCCAGCCCTGCATTTAGTTTCACTAACCATGATTTTCTTCCGAGTCGATTCCAAATTGATTCCGCCTTCAAACAGTGGTAAATGTGATGGTTGGTCTTGGAGTTCTGTCTGCACCGTACACAATTGAAGAAGCCGGTTGGATCGGTTTGGTACTTCTGGCTGTTTTTGGAGCTGTTTGCTGCTACACTGCTACCCTAATGAAGCAATGTTTCCAGAGCAAAGGTGTCAGTTCGTATCCGGATATCGGAGAAGCTGCATTCGGGAAATACGGGCGTCTTATAATTTCTGTGAGTTCCTTGTAACTAGCTGAGTTCAGATAATTCATTAGCCAACAAAGAAAAAACAAGAAAATTTAGTTTTCATCTTTTACTATCGATGGCTTCTAACAATGATGTTCTTGCATCTTATTGCAGATAATTTTGTACATTGAACTATTTGTAAGTGGACGTTACTACATTACAGATTTACAGCTTCCTTATTTTTGTCATACCCCAGAAGATCATTAAGACTTCCTTTTCGATATCTGCAGTCGTATTGTGTGGAATTTATCACTCTAGAAGGTGATAATCTTTCCAGGCTATTCCCGGGAACATCCCTGGATTGCGGAGGATTGCATATCGACTCGAGGCACTTATTCGGCATTCTCACAGCGTTTATTGTTTTACCAACGGTTTATCTACGCGACCTCCGTCTAATATCATTCCTGTCAGGTCCATACCACTCTCCATTTCGAAGTCTAAACCCCGACGAGCGGACCGACATTTCTTCATCATAACTCTTTCCTTTATGTTTGTTTGTTGCAGCTGGTGGAGTTATTGGAACAGCTGTGATTGTTCTCTGCCTTTTCTTCCTTGGAACCTTTGAAGTTGGTTTCCATCAGACAGGTCCTCCGGTGATTTGGAGAGGCATACCGCTCATCGTTGGCGTTTACGGGTTCTGCTACGCGGGCCACTCGGTTTTTCCAAATATATACCAATCGATGGCTGATAAAAGAGAATTCAACAAGGCTATTATAACATGGTAGAGTTGCTCTTGACACTTTTTTTTAACTTAGAAACTTTTTAAAAAAAATCATTTTGTTTGATTTTCACACCATTTGATCACTCATATGCAGCTTTATTTTGTGCTTTTTGATCTATGGAGGAGTTGCATTCATGGGATATTCTATGTTTGGGACAGCAACTTTGTCCCAAATCACCTTGAACATGCCAAAAACCTCTATCATCTCAAAAGTTGCATTATGGACCACGGTAAGTATTCGAATACTTTTTTCTTTTATGTATTAGACATTGATTTTTATATGATCAAAGGGGTTCTCTCATTTCACGACAAATCTTTTGTCTGGAATAAATTTTGAATTAGTATACTTGACGATATGAATTATTTAAAAAAAGAGTTTATTTGTACTATAGTCGATCTTATGCTAATGTGAGCAGTGAGCCCTCACTAGCTTATAATTTGCTCTTTTGGTTTACAGGTGACTAACCCACTTACCAAATATCCTTTTTGCGCGTTGGTTATTGCTCGAACTCGAAACTTCTCGTTAAACAAACTAGAACACCCCATTCTAGTTGATTATTCCTTAACTATGAATACATATGCACTCTTAATGAACCCGTTAGTGAGGAGCATAGAGGAGTTGCTGCCGCCGAGAGTTACTAACAGCCTCTGGTGCTACATACTTCTAAGAACATTACTCGTAATCTTTTCAGTGTGCGTCGCTTTCGTTCTTCCATTTTTCGGTAAGATATGGAAAATTGATCTCAATAATATACTTACTTATACATGTTGTAGTTGATAATTATTTTCTTTAAGATATATTTACACCAAGAGATACACCGCCAGATTTTGAATCATGCATGCACCTTTGTCGTTTTTTTTAATCCGTCTCTTATGTTTTTTGCTTGGGGTTTTGGGTTGCAGGACTTGTCATGGCTCTGATAGGTTCTGTCCTATGCATGCTTGTGGTAAACATCTTCTTCCTTTCCCAAGATGATCCAATATTCCAAATTTTGTGTAAAATTTCACGTCTAACTGGCTAAATATTGTCTGAACAACGTAATAATAGATATAAATGAATGGTTTAACCAATAAGGAAAACGTTCAAGTAGTTGTTCATGGAATTTTTTTTTGGGGTCTAATATATGTGTTTTGGATTTAATTTAGGCTGTAATTTTGCCACCCGTTTGCTTCGTGAGGATCATGGGACGTAAAGCCTCAAGGACACAGATTGGTTTGTGCAGTGGAATAGCCGCGTGGGGGATCATTTGCGCGGTTGCAGGAACCTACTCCGCATTGTCAGAAATCGCCAAGCGCTACTAGACACACACATAGATACATCTCTCTCTCTCTCTCTCTCTCTCTCTCTCTCTCTCTCTCTCTCTCTCTCTCTCTCTCTCTCTCTCTCTCTCTCTCTCTCTCTCTCTGTTGTTGTTATGTTCCAACTTGTACTTTTTTGAGGTCAATCCAATGTGTACTCCAAATGTTATAGTCTATGCTAGTCTTTTAGGCCACCACCTTAAAAAAATGTCTGTCTCTGCATCTTTTCTTTCATGCTCCTTCTGTAATTTTGGTAGAGCTGCCAAGGACCAGAATGTTCCGCCGAGCTCTGTTTCTTGTCCTGCGACTCGCAAGCATCTTTTTTAGTTTTGGACCTTCTGACAAGCCACTTGTATCCGGAACCAAATATTATTCGAACCTACTTGGGAATGATTCTTCCATTTTTTTTTAACTATAAGGTTCATATTCGAAACATTGTAAAAAAAACTTAATTTTTTTACTACTTAAATCAACTCTTATCATAAATCCACAAGCAACTTCATTAGTTATGTTTCTTCACGAAGAGTACAACAAAGTTCTCATGACATTTCCATTATGGATCTAATGGCTCTGTTCGATCTTGAGTGAGAACATCAAAAGTCCGCAGATGGGCAACCTTTGGAGATCCTCAGTAAAAGTATAATTTACTTGCGGCCAACAGATTGAGGTTCCAACTAATCTTTATTGCAGAGGTCGGGCATGAACCAATATTGACAAGCTCGGACTCCCATCTCATTGCGCACATATTAACCAAACCTACTGATTTCTTCCAAAAAAGTGGCTCACTGAGATGGGTTTAGTTACAAAGAATAAGGAACCTAGACACACAATCGAGACATAAATAATAGGATCACACATGGCTAGTCCAGCAAAGAAATAAACATAGCTATTCTAGAATTTGTTACACTCTTTCTGCATAAGATTACAGGCAGCGCCATCTTTCCTTTCCTTTTCTTCCTGATCCGTGCAAAGATAAATTATCCGATTTAAGTAAGCTTGCTCCAAAGCGATCCCTTCGAGGACATTAAGGACTTCACCCGAGGGAAAACAAATCCAGCCTTCGGAGGATTTCCATCGATCAAAGAATTCTCGTATATTTCCTTGCACTCTTGTACAACCTGCTCGCAAAGGATTAACAAGAGATCACTATACATGACCCGGAGGAGAACAATTTTGACGACGTAAACAACAAATAAGCATATTTCTTTAAAAGGTTATGTCTACTATGATGATGTCAATATACCCGGAGGGATGCTTCTACTAGTTTGTTTTTACGAAGCTTTAACTTCCTAGGTATTGATTTTCCAATTTTTACATGTAAATGACCGACTGTAGAGGCACGATGATGATTTACTCCAGCTTGCATTTTGTTCATCAATCAAAATAAAGCAACCTAAAAGGTAAGAACCGTGTACGAACATCTACACCATCCTCTTAATTCACTTCACAAGCCAGAAGCTCTGGCATGCTGGCATGTCATTTAACTACATATTAATCATCAACTGCAAGAAGTATACCTCTTTGGCATCCTTTCTCGGTATTCCTTCCCGCAACCCAACAAGCTTCTCAACCACCTCAGGCTGTATTTATTAGTTAAAATTATCATCAGAAGATGCAACCAGATGTATGAAAAAACAAAAAAAATAACAAAAGTGCTCTGTATGTCATGAGCAACTGATTAAAGCATAAAGTAATGGCTGACCGGACAATCGGGCTGATGTTCAAGAATGTTTGTATAGACAAGTGTGAAGCTATCCAGGCTCTCAGCTGATGCAAGCTCTCGTAGATCACTCAGTATCCTGACTCTGCTCTCAACTTTCTGTAAGAATGTGCCAGAACAGGATCAGGGTGGAATCCAGGGAAATCATGCCCAAGGGCACAAAATCATTGAAGAGAGAAAAAAAAGCTCATTAATTCGTTGCAGTATTCATTTTCACTGAGAATCCTGCAAGGAGCACTTACTGAGACACTGATATACTCTCGAAAGAAATCCATAATGACTTCTTCGTCTAACCTCATTCTCTCTATGGTTTCTTCCTTTATGTAGTTTCTCTAGAATAACAAACAGAGATTATTCAGAAAAAGGATGAAACAAGAAAAGAGGTAAGTGTCCAAATATCATTTCCAAGTTACTAGGAACTCAAACTATTTCTCTAAAGAACCTGCGTCAAAAGATGATCAACGTAAACCACCACCGTTTCCTCTAGACAAGCTTCAACGAATCTCCGAAATGATCGCTCTTCAATATACCTAAGTCACCAATCAGATAACAGAGAACATAGCTTGGCAATAACAAGACAGATAACCAATAATTTGGCACATTGAAATTGAGATAACGGCATGACACAAAGTGAAAGAAGGTCCGGTGATGGAAGATTCCAGAAATATTCATAGACAAATGAAAGCTCAGACAGAAGCAGATGGAGGAACACTTACATCTTAACATCTGTGAAATAATCCCCAAAAGTTGCAACAAGGTACTCAGTAACTTGTCCTTCACACCATTCTGAAAAAAGTGTACAAAAACTGTATCACGCCGATGAAACTTGTAGTGGCCTTTACTCACACCATGAAACAATACAAGTCTATGAAACTGTCAACAGGTACCAGAGCACTTTCGAAAATAAAATTTCAAATTCAACTAATCAATCTTATCATACAGCCGAAACACTGTAACCAACTTAAGAAGCATTTATAAAGGTGTCCATTAAATGGCAGTACGGATGTTGCAGACAAATAAAAGCTAAATTCGTCATGCATGTTGCTGTCATAAAAACAAATACTGTAGTTGTAGTGACAGCTTCCAAATGAAAAAAAAGGAAGAAGAGAACATCAGACCAGACAAACAAACAAATTAAATATGACACAGGTTTCCGGTAAGATAAGCCTAAATTATTTCCTTGGCAGTTAAACATTCATTTCAGAGGAGCCAACTTGAAAACCACCTTTCTGATAAAGCTTGACAAGCAACTCCTGCACTCCGGGATCTTCAAAAATGACCTTTACGGTTTCATGGACAGATTCCTGCCATAAGAGACCAATTCTGTGATGTCTGGATGTCCTTTTCAAGAAAGAAAAGTAGTGCAACTAGAACTGGCTTCCATGTTACCAGAGAGTAGCCCATTATCATTCTTTTCCCTAATGTAGCTCTCTCAAATATGTGATAAGTGTAACCCAATAATGACAGAAAGGCACCAGAAACAATCGATATGGCACGACCAGTTAAATTTTGATTAATCTTTAACAGTGGCGAAGTGTGTCTTAACAATGTTCTTATACTTGAAAAAGTAAAACAAAAGAAAGGTTTTGGCATGCAATCCTGCTGAATCACTGACTAGTGGACAGTTCAAACTTCAATCCACAATAACCAAAGCAAGGGATAGTAAATTTTCGGGTTTCTAGCTTTTGACCTTGAAAGTACCTTTGCAACATCTAAGAAACCTTTGCACGTGTCTTCAAAATTAACCTGCAAGACAAAACAAAAAAGGAAGTTTAGTAAACATCACAAAATAGGGCACGTTGAAACCTAGATTTATGTTTCCCCTTCCTCTGGTGACAAATATTCACCAAAGTTTCTTCTTAGACCAAATATATCGATGGACAAAGATAAAGTGAAGAGATGTTCACTAAGAAGGGAACAACAAGCAATTCCATGGACGCAGCAAACCACAATAATTTTTCCTGATTACTTGCTTCTCAATCTAGTTTATGACCATTGGACGCAGGACATCTGCTGGAGTATGGACTTGTTAACAGCCTCAGAATCTTGTGAGAGAATAGAATTGCAACTGGCTAAGTATAAATAATGATGATTCATATGGAGACTGAAAATTTCATAATGAGAATGAACCAAGAGATGACCAAAATTTTACATGAGAGCTACGAATAGAAAGAAAAAATTAGCACATGCAACAACCTGCTCAGCATAATTCGCTGGAAGAGCTTCAGTGGTACTGGTACTCAGCTCGACAGCAAGGTCATAGCAGCGCAAATTGTTGTTTATCTGTGAATATTGATGGTTAACATCCTAATTTCCAAGTAACTAAAAACTACAGGTGTGGACTAAGGATAAGGGAAAGAACTACAACCATCGCACATAATGGTTCCAGACCAATCTCGGAAGCAGGCTCTTCAAGTCGTCGCCTTTGAGCAGCTTGGAAATCGATCATGACCTGGAATTAAATAAAGAAATCAAAAAGGATATTAAATAGTAAACAGAAAGGAAAGTTTGTTGTACAAGAAAAGAAATTACATGAGGAAAGCAGAATGAAAGTCAAGGCAACACAATGAAAACACATTACTGAAGAAAAGGCAGTGAGTATTATATTATTTGAGAAGAGTTATGGTTGAAAAGTAAGAAACCGAGTATTAAGGCTCCTATTTAATGTGAATGTCTTGGCACTTTTTTTTGTGAAAATATGAAAAATCAAGTAAAACAAACTTTAACAATCGTCTCGGCCACAAAATGCTTCTCTGACCAAAGTGATAGTGGTTTAGTCAAGAAACTGGAAAAGAATTTGAAATGCTAATTTATTCCCAATATTCACACAGCCTTACTGCATTGGTTATTCACAATTCAATTCATTGCTTGTGGTTGACGTTTATGAGGGGGTAAACAATATTCCTAATCATCAGCAATACCTGAATAATAGCCAAAGATATCCTATATAGCATGAGTTCTGTGCTATTCTCCCTGACTATTTGGATCTGCTCCCCCAGGATCCTGAACAGATCAACAGCAGCTGGAGTATACAGCTTCCCATCATCAGTCTTCTTAGGTGGCTGGACCTTATCCGCTTCCAGGATATTCGTGTACCATTTCTAGCACAAACCACAAGCCAATGGAAGATCTCAGACAATATAGGTGCTAGAAAATAAAGACTAACAGTAGAGATAATACCTTGGTTGTAGCTTGCATTCTCTCAACGTATGAGTTCATGAGAGGATCCATGGCACCACTCTCAGAGCAGACTTGAGCAAGGGTCTCATCAACTCCAAGCCCGATCAAATTATCTTGGTACTTAACGACCCAACCAGTCACCTAGTGATAACCAAAGTTGTGAACAATTTAAAGAGAGAATAAAATCCTCGAAGGCAAGGAATTCAAGGAAACGAATCAATTATAGTGATATTTTTAACTCGGCCCTAGCTAAAAGCAAGCAATGTTTGAGAAACTAAAACAGTGAACCAGTAAACTACAAATTTGGAAAGTGCTCCGTAGCACTAAATTCTAACTTTGAAGCACATAAATAATCTATGTGGTGTACCTTCAAAATCTCTATATTTGTCAGGTTATTTGCCCTATCACTGAGAAGCCTGAGCATCTGAATGAACCTCTCTGTATAAAGATTGACCATGAGTTGGAATATCTCGTATCTGCCATAAGTAGATATCATGTCAGCAGAAGAGGAAGCGACTGATCGGAGACCAGAAAAAATCGGCATCAAGAGTAACTTCTGAGTCGTTAATCTCTACCACATCATCACTTCCAGTTCAAAAAGAAATTGGTGCCACATTCATTTTATAGCAAGGAATCTTATAACAACAACGGTTAACAACATTCTATAATTCAAAGTTGCTCTGATGACATTCCAAGGTGGTGTTCCATACCTTTCAAAAAAAATCCTTTTCAAAAAAAGGTGGTGTTACATTAAGCCATAGACTTTAAAGACCACTAAAGAAGCCAATAGCATTTGCCATATATTAAATTGTTGGATCCTCATAGAAATTTTAACCATGGTGCAAAAGCACACGTCTCACTAGCATTAACCAGCCAACCGTGTTGCTTCTCACAAAATAGGAATTAGTAAAATGAAAGGTCCTATGCAAAGAGATCTAGTGAACTACATATATTTAAAAAAATAACAACCTTTCCAAAGGCAAGTATGTCAAAAGACAAGACCAAGTTAACTTTTTCACACACTAAACTCTAGGATGGTTGGCGAAAAAACTTGAAATGGTTTAGCAGACAGACATGGAAGATGCTGTTGGACCAATAACTTCACTGACCAGACGAATCCATAAAATCAACTCCCATTTAGAAGGCCAAGTTTAGGCACGGGACAGATACTGTGCAACCAGATTTTGCAAGAAATTGTTCGGTGAAATAGAAAAAGGATGCTGAAAGTTCACCCATCATAAGGGAATGTGTTGTAAATGATGGAAAAAAGGAGTATATCTGCAACAAAAGGATAGTCGTGCAAAAGGACAAAAAAACATATTACACAGACCTTGGAGGAAAACACGGGGCAACGTAGTCATAAATGTCTCCAAGCTCCTCTCCAATCTGGGCAAAAAGAAAATCCAAATGAAATTAAACATAGCAAATCCAAATTCAATATACAATCGAACAAGAAAAAAACCAGTTCTCTGTACCAGATAAGTACTAATCTAGAATTTGTAAAAAATTTATAAATGAAATGTCATAAAAAAATAAGAGGGCATACCATCACAGCTTCCTCCAAAGCAGCTTTAAGGTCCTCAATTACAAGCTGACATACAATGAAAACCATTAATTATGAAGGAAAATTCTTCTCTTTCATTGGCGGGGACATTTTTAGTAAGCACATGTTTTAACTTATCCAAAATTGAATCTTGGTCCTGACACAAATCACAAGCTGACATGTAGGGAAAATGCTTCTCTAATATTGAAAAGGACATTATTAGTCACAAAAGAAATAACCTCTGTCAATAGCTTGTTAAACCGAGATTCAACAGCTTTCCTAATTTGCTCATAGCATTTATCCTTGTACCCTTTTCCCTGCACTTTCAACTTCTGTGCATTTAAGTTCTTTGAAGAGGACATTGTTCCAGTAGTTTTTCTGGACATGTACAATAAAATTGCTTCATCAGAGGGGCCAAGATTGCAAAAGTTACTAGAGTAAAGGGAACAGGGTAAATGAGTTAAGACAAACAACTCAATAATTACGTAAGAGTGAAAAACAAAGATCCACAAGCAACAAAAGGACAAAAAGAGGAAGATACCACCTAGCCACCGGTCTGCACAAATAAACGACCAGCCACCCCTACTAATGATTAGCCCCTCCATTCTGTAAAATTTAACTAACAGACCATTGTTAACACTAGCCCTTCCCCACCCTGTTACTTTTTTTTCAAAATTCCAAGTATGCCCTTAGCAGCCTCAACATAAAGAGCCATTCCAGGCATAAATCACCTTCCTAAGCACCAACTTTCAATAGGTTGAGAATGGTGATGTCAAGTATTGCCATTCGGCCACCAGCTAGAACGATCAGAAAAAAAAAAAATACACTTCTTCTATGCATGCATTCAGTTTTTTTAAGTTATGCACAAGAATGGTATCAATGTGTTCAATTTTAGCTCGTTCTCACTGAAAACACTAAGAATGAATTGTAAAAGAAATTGGACTTTGATTAGAGAGATGCTTCAGTACTCAACCTTCACATTCATCATTTATGATCTAAAGTTGTTAACACCCAAGTTCTTAACACCCAGAAACAGATCATACAAAGTTGATGTACAAATTTAGGTACTCCATACCTAAATTTTCAAAAAAAAAATTTACTTTTTGACTTCAACTAGAATCTTAATGTCCTCGAACGATAATTAATATTGAAATGGTTTGTTGTGTTCAAAATTATAACAGGGACTTCTGCCTCACACTACAAGCAATACCAAAACAATACAAGAAACTGAACATACTTGGCAGATGTACGAGGATTTGCTGCTGATGCGATTGCACTGCCCTCCTCCTCAGCCTCTGCTGCTTCTTCGGCAACTTGCTGGTCAAAAATTTCTTGCATCTCAACAACCCTGGATACAAGGATCATAAAATGGCCAAGCATTAGCAGGAAGAAGAACTAATAGGTGACTTGTCATTTAAAAAGCTTCCCGAAATCTTATTTAATAAAACGATAGTTCAATATTAATAACTGTCCAAGGGAAACATTTTGCTTCTGCTTTTGGAAATTAAACGTCTCAGAAGAAATACAAAACATGTCAATATATTGAAATGTAACTAGATCCCTTGGTGAAATAAGAACTCAAAGTAGCAGTTAAACGAAGTACGGCTTCTCAAACACGTTTGAATGACATACACCAAACACTAGAATTCTTGAAGTAAAACAAGGAAGACACTTCAGATATATAGAATCAGCTGAAAAGAATCTTCAACTTGCACAAAGCTGAACTGGAGAAATACCTCAACGCACGCACTAAAGTCTGCGGGCTGCAAGAACAGTCAAACAACAAACATTACAAAGAATCAGAGAAAATGGAATTACAAAATCACAAAAATGAAAGAAAGAAAATAAATTACAAGCACAGAAAAAATTTGATCGCACTGCTGAAACAGACATGCAACAATCTAGAAGGTTATCTAAGCAGCAACCTAAAGCCATGTCTTTGCATATTGGCGATATAATCTAACCATAATAAAGGTTCTGTACCAGATCTCAGTATATTAAGTTGTATGCATTAAGGGGTTTTTCTTTCTGATTCTCCTTTTAAGGTGGGACAAAGTGTGGCCCTATCTCTAAACAGAAATTCCGTTGAGCCATCACTCTTGATATTCTTTTGTGTAATTTACCCCAGTTCCAGCAAATATACCTAGAGTATCAAGCAGACCTAGTGCACACTCCACTTGCTTCCAGAAAAGGAGCACAATCAAACATATCACATCTCAAATAACTTAAAAAGAATATAAAGGGCAAGGCAAAGAAATCATTAGCCATTACATCCTTACAATCATATATTCATCAATGACCAGTATAAAAGCATGCATGATGATGTTAGTTTGCATACTATCGTAAGGTTCAGAGACATGAACATGTTAACTGAGAGCAACAATCATACCTCTCTTTTGAAAGTTTAAAAAAATTTGAGATATGTCCCCACAATGTCTTCTCGAATGTCTCCCAGCTTCGATCCACATCCTCAAAGTATGTACTACGATAAAGCCACATAAATATTATCAAGCAAGATAGATCATCAAGCCACAAGCATGAAATATAACAGGAAAGAGAATAATAAGAATAGACAAAACATATAGAAGCACATTTTACAGTATTCAATTCAAGATCATTTCTGATCCTTGCAGCTTCCTACATGCTTTCTTTGAAAATTGCAAATACTTCTATATAAATAGATATTTTAACGATAACCTTTCTAATGAATAAGACCAAGAAAGGTAGCCAAGTAAACCATGATGAACTTTCGAAATTCATTTCGGATGTACAGAAACTTGCTGTTACACTCCAGACGGTATGCACTAAGCTGATCAGTTATGTTTTCTTTCCAGCTAAAAAATAGAGCACCCCATGAAGCTTTAGTTATATTGTTGAAGAGGCACACCTGAGCCGCCCAACCTCATCTTTGTGCGATGATGCAGCTGCCAAAGCAAACCGCCGCTTTCCATCAAGTGCTGTTAACCTCTATAACAAAGCAAAGCAACAAGGACAAACCACCAATTTACTACACGAGAATTACAAACTCCTGTTCCAGCATCATAAATAACCAACCATTACCTCATAGGTATTGACAAGTTCTTTATCATCACTCAGAGAATCACGAGCTTCAGCTGCTTCAACTGAGATCGACATCATGCCCTCGACATCCTATCAGAAAGGAAAGCAGAAAGAAGGCTGCTGAAACCCAATGAATAAAGCTCCAGATAATACATTTGTTTCTTCACATTCTTCAAACATGTTTTACCTTCTCAAACTACAGCAGCAACACAACTAAGACAGACCTCTTATCCAGCACTTATCCTCCTATATATCGATGATATGAAAGAAAGAGATACATGTGTTGGAGTGAATCCCAAATTGTAACTTTCAACGTGACGGATTATGGTGTGGAAAGTCCGCCTACTTATTGCCTTAAGTTTTTGGGTTGGATATAGAGATGGTATCAGAGTCAATTGCTCTAACGAGACCGATGGCCTACTGTGCTTGCACGGACCCCCCATTAAAAGCACTAGAGGGATTGTCAAGCCCGTAAAAACTTCAGCCCAATGGGCATCATTTGTGGTGGGTGGGTGTTCTGAAGTGGATCCCACATCGGAACTGGCATGTGTTGAGCTGGTTTATAAGTGAAATCCCACATACACATCTCCTAAAGGTTTTGGGTTTGACATGGAGATTCTAACAGCATGAATGCCTCAGTTCTTTCAGCTAACAAAGGTAACACAACTTCACTGAAGTATATTGCATCAGAAAAATAGAACAAACAAAAGGCCAGCAATAGAAACCGACCTTCAAGGTGGTATTCAGATTGTTCCTGACATTGCTAAGGAGCTTTATTTGATCATGGTTGTCAATCAAGTTCTGGCATTCCTGGCACAGTCTGTGAACAGCAAGCACAACACAACAAAATCATCAGTGTAAGCTAATAAAGAACTAGTTCCTAACCGGTGAATTGTCAACATTTTACTCCCAGAAAAAGAAAATGAGGCACGAAAGGACGCACTTCTCAATAGAAACGAAGTTCTCACGAAGCATGGTTATCGTCTTCTGCGACAAAGAAAGCGACTCTAGGCCGGCCTGCGCCTGCTCCACCTGCATTACTCCCCGAACAAAATTCAACTCTCTTACCACACCAACATTAACCCTAACACGAACCAAAAACTGTTAGCGGACAAAAACCTGCTCGGCGACCAAGGTGCTAAGCTGAGCGTCGTTTGCCTGAAAACCAAAAAAGGAAACCCTAACAAATACAGCTCAAAAACATAGAATTCGATTCGAAGAGCGGGGAGAAAAAGGGACCGACCTGCTGGCGGGTGATGTAATCGGACTTGATAGAGGAAATGGACTGGAGGAGCTCCGGGAGAGGCAACAGCTTCGCCACCTCTCTAACCGCCGCTTCCTTAGCTTCCACTCCCAAATCCTCCACCATCATTTTGCCTCTCCCTCACTTCGATTGCGTCTCCGGCGCCGGAGATCGGATGGATCCAGCTACTGAATCTGGGAGTTTAGAGATCGCTCCGGTCGTCCGCTCCGGCGGTTAGCAATAACCGTTTATTCGTGGACGTTTCCCCCTTTCCTTTCCCCCTTTTTTAACTTTTCAGCTCTAAGACGACGATTTCCAAACCGCGGCTAAAACTGTTCTTGATGCGAATACGTAATTATGTTACCGTCCGTCTTTGGTCTTCTTTGTGATGTTTGATGAAATTAGCAGTTTACTCTTCACTTTTTAGTTATAACCATATGACGAGACTATTAATCCAAGTTTAATATTAACAATTTCCTTTAAAAAAAAGTTTAATTTTGCGATTTATTGAATTTTAAATTGAATTTCGGGTTAATCGGTTGGTACTTCGGGTGAAGAAAAGAATTAAAAAAATTTCGAAAACACCCAAAATTTTGAGTTGCATGTAATCATAGCGTAATGATCTTGTGTGACATTATATTTTCGCACGCCAATCTATTACTTTATTATACTTTAACACGCCGCTCTATTACTTCATTATATTTCACATGCAAGTCTATTACTTGGTTATATTTTAGCTCGGTTGAATTGTGAATTGGATGGTGAATGATTTTCTTTTTTGAATTGTAGCGTGAAAATATAAATGTCAGAAATTTTTTTGCAAAAATTCAAAAATCATAGCAACAAAATAAAAAAACTCACACGATATCTCATAGAAAAATATCATTTTCAAAAGAAAAACGAAAATATACATTGTAAAGAACTTTTGTGCAAAAATTATAATATTAAATTGAAAAAAAATCTATAATGATACAATAAAAAAAAGGAAAAGTATTTTAATACTTGTAATTTCACACTTTTTGACATATGATCCTATAGTTAGAAAACAACCAAACGAGTCTTGAGGTAAACGTATTCAGTTCACTTTTAAGCTCGTGTGACTTTCCGAGCCAAAATCCACTATAAACCTCAAAATTATGTCGTTTTGAGCTTGGAATGGTTCTCCATGACAATTTTTTTTAATTTTGTTGGCAATGTGAGTTGTCAAATGGTAAATTTTGCAAATAGTCCCTAGAAAGTTTTTCTCCTCTCTCTCCATCACCTCGCCCATAAACTATATTCCCAAAGGGAGAGGACGTAGAGGAAGAGAGAAGAGTATATTTGAATAATTATATGAAAGTGGGAGATTTAAAATAATATTAAATTTCAGTCAAATGATATTCTAAGTGAGAATAGAAAAATTGGAGTTGAGAGCTACCTAATCTCAAAATGGCATAGTTTGAGGTTCGGAGTGAATTTTAGTTCGGAAAGTCAACCGAACCAAAACGTGAAACGGAAATACTTTCCTCAAAACTCATTTGGTTATTTTCTAACATGATCATATGTGGAAAAATATGAAGACCATGTGTAGTGAAATTGTACTTTTCCTTTAAAAAAATACAAGTATCGCCCAACCCAGATACCGAGAAAGAGCGAGGAAACAGACTCGGTCAATTTTCTTTCCGTATGAATTGAATAATAACCCACTTCGAGAAAAGTCTTACAAACGGTTCCGGCGGAAATATATTGCCATATTTATCACCAGAAAAACCTCTGGCTAGGGTTTTCTCTCCTCCGTGGCTCCCCCCTTCCAATTCAAATTAGCTTGCTCAGGTCCAGAGGAGTATTTGTTTAAATATAGTTGTTGGGTTGGTGTTATTTTGTTGTTTTGTTTCATTTACAAGCCAACGTTGAGCTTTTGAAGGGTTGAGCTTGGTTTCTCTTGAAGCTCTGTTTTTCAGCTAGGTACGAGTCAGGTACTTGAGCTATCTTTTTGTGGGTTTCTGTTGGTTGGTTTTTTTAATCTTGGATTACTTGTAATTTGATATTTAGGAGATTATGAAGTTGGTGAGTGAACTTTGATTATTTCTGTATGCAAAGCAGGTCCTTTCCGTCGGTGGTTGGAACTCGGTTGACGATGATGGTGATTCATGGGTAGTAGAGCCGTGAATGTTGGTGCGAAAAATGATTACAAGGGTGTGACTGAGATGCCTGGCTTTGTTCCTTCTATACCCGATCCGAATTCCATGTAATTATTTTTTTCCTCTCTTCAATCTCTTTGCCTTTGAACTAGTTTCCTTGGTAGGATTGCTAGGTAGCCTGTTATTTGTCGGACCTACCAAGATCTTCTCGATTCATGAGAAAGGATGTGTCGGGTACTGCTTATCTTAGTGACGATTGCTTGAAAAAAAAGCTCGTCTCTCATGAATGGAAATAGCACCTGTCGTACTGGATGAGGGTCTTTTTAACCGGTTACTCTTCATATAAGTAAGCCGAGCATCGACATAGGTCCAACCTCTAATCACCGGAAGAAAAAAAAAGCACCTCTCATCACTTGTGTGGAGTCATCCTCATCATTCCTTGGGCATGAGTAAGGAAATTGGTGCATCAATGTCCCTGACGTTGCTGTTTTTGTTGCACCAAAAAAAGATTGATCTTTGGGTTCGGATACAGAGATTTTCTGGACTGGTGGAGCACGTTGGAGTTTGTTCCATCGTTAACATAGACATATGCCCACCAGCGATTGCCAGTTTATGTGTGGACACATTGGCAATTCATGCTGATCATCCTTTTCTTCGTCTTGGCTACCACAGATCAGAATTTGCTGCATTTTCCTCTTTTTTATTAATCCATACTAATATTGCGGTTCATTGTTGGACAAGTTATTGGAATCATGTTGATTTCTCATTTATTTATTGCGGTTCTTTGTGATATTCCAGAATTTCATCTGTGCATCTTCACTTAATTATTCATTTAAAGATCTGTGACGTAAAATCTTGTTATTTATGTGTCTAACTGCTAGTCTTCCTCGGGGTATCTTTCTGTTTTTTATTTTGTTTAGTTAGGCATATAGGATATGTTTCAACTGTCTGGCTTATGGATGATTCTGATAAATTTTCCAGGGCAATGGAAGCCAACAATGTTCGCACTTCGAGAATGCCAGATTTTGGAGCACTTGATCAGTCCCTTGGCTTTCAAGTAGAAGATGCTGTTGATCTAAGCAGAAGTAGGTTCTTACTATCAGATATTATTTTATCTCATACTAAGCATAATTATGGTTACCTTACCTCTTGATTGGGTTTCCCATGATTATTATTTCAATGTTAATTCAAGAACCGATTCAGTTTTATGACTTAGTTTGTGGTCTGTTCCATGTGGTCGAAAGATGATCACTCTTTATGGAGGTTTCTTTGATCAGTTGTTGACATAATTTCAGATTTCTATGCTGAAGTAGCTCTAGATATGTAATCGTTATGTCTCTTTTGGTGGAGAAAAGTCCGATTCATGACAGTCGTTCTAATCATAGTTTGTTGTCTTTAGATCCTGTATTCAGTCAACTAAAAGCAAGCACGCAGGCAGTTGCAGATGCCCAATTTGGTACTTTCAGTAAGGTGACTTTCTTGGTTGCTGCTCTTGAGTTTCAGTGTTATCAATTATGTTACGGTGAAGTTCTTATTCGACTTGAGTGCCTCTTCTGATGTGACTTTTTTTGCGTTTCTGGGTTCCCTACGTAAAGGAACTCGTACCGGTTCCTGTTTCCGTACCTGGCACTCATCGCGAGAACTGGGGAGAAACCAATGTTGCGGATTCAAGTCCTAGAACTGAAACCTCTACCGATGATGATACGGAAGAAAAAAATCAACGGGTAATTTCTCTCTCCGGAGGTTTCTGTGTTGGGAAGTTAGATAATCAGCCAACGGCAGTTCAGAGTTTTTGGATTGCATATGCAGTTTGGAAGAGGACAATCTACTGCTGTTGGAGTATCAGACTCAAGTGAAAAATCAAAGGAAAAAATGGATCAGAAGGTCCATTACTTTAAGCATTTTCTTGTTGTTTATGTATGGCTGGAGTTGAGATTACGACATTCATTATCCTTTTTATTACCTTCTGTATCTTGACAGACCTTGCGTAGGCTTGCCCAAAACCGTGAAGCTGCCAGAAAAAGTCGACTGAGGAAAAAGGTAGGTTCTCTGTTCTCTGTTTATGTCCTCCTCGTCTTCTACGCCTGAAAATATTAAAATTGAGATGGAATCTCTACATGTCCACATATGCTTCTTGATGGTTCTGTGGAAGCTTATCTATTATTCTTCCCCTCTTCCAGGCATATGTGCAGCAGCTGGAGAGCAGTCGATTGAAGCTAACACAACTCGAGCAAGAATTGCAGAGAGCTCGCCAGCAGGTTTCATTCTTTCTATTTTCTTTTAAGTTTTTATAAGGTTATTATTATAATCTGTTGTTGGGTCTGCCAACTTTGATTATCTAATTTATGACCTTTAATTCCAGGGCATTTTCATATCAGGCTCGGGGGATCAGTCGCATTCCACTAGTGGAAATGGTATTATCCCTTTTCCCTTCACCTTGTGTCCTTTTCTTTTTTGATCTGTGTGGTCAATACCTATATGCTTCGAGTATGTGCGAAAAACAAGAAATAATGAAATTAAAAAAAGGATTTTTGTTCTATAGTCCATCCAGATTAAAAAATTTATATATTTTTGCTTTGAAAAGGATGCAGTTATATGCATTTTCTTTGTATGCTGTAGGTGCTTTGGCATTTGACGTTGAGTATGCCCGTTGGCTGGAAGATCATAATAGGCATATGAATGAGCTAAGAGCTGCAGTCAATTCACATGCTGGGGATACAGAACTTCACACAATTGTTGACAATGCAATTGCCCAATTTAATGACGTTTACAGGTTGAAAGGCACCGCCGCAAAAGTTGATGTTTTCCACATTTTGTCCGGAATGTGGAAGACACCAGCTGAGCGGTGTTTCATGTGGATTGGAGGCTTTCGTTCATCCGAGCTTCTCAAGGTTAGTTATGTCCCTCTCTTTGTTCTTGGCTTTCCATTTGTATAGTGGAAGGATAGACTTGCTCATTTCTTCTCGTTGGAAATGCTGCAGCTTTTGGTGAATCAGTTAGAGCCTTTAACTGAGCAACAAATGGCGGGAATCTACAACTTGCAACAATCTTCACACCAAGCAGAAGATGCCCTTTCACAGGGAATGGAACAGTTGCAGCAATCTTTGGCCGAAACTTTGGCTAGTGGAGCCCCTTCTGGCTCATCAGGTACTTCAGGGAACGTGGCAAACTACATGGGTCAAATGGCTATGGCTATGGGAAAGCTCGGGACTTTGGAAGGATTCCTTCTCCAGGTACGTTCTCACCTGCTTCAGCTTTGACGACTTTGGTGACGTTTGTTTTTGATGAATGTCACAATGACCTTTACTTGCATCTTCAGAAAGGATCAACGGAATCATCGAGCATCTTTATCATATATCTGTTTTGGAAATATTCCTCTATTAATTGAACATAAAAATCTAGCATCTTAGTCGATAAATATGTACATTTTCCTTCAGGCAAACCCTCATCGTCACTTTTGTTGCATTTTGGCAGGCGGATAATTTGAGACAGCAAACGCTGGAGCAGATGCACCGTTTACTAACAACTCGTCAATCTGCTCGTGCGTTGCTTGCAGTAAATGACTACTTCTCTAGGCTTCGTGCTCTTAGCTCACTGTGGTTGGCACGACCAAGGGAATGATAAGCCGCGAACCTTCACATTAGCACGGGATACTCGTCGAAAATAGCGTGTTATCCGGAGTCCTTTTGACGGGAGCCTCGAGAGGCGCAGTTAGGACATAGTTGTTGTAATTATAGGGTTCGTTGCTCAGTTGTAACATGAGGTTTGTTTGTTCAGGTTAAATCCTAAATGTATGCTCAAATTGTTGTGTTGTAAAACAGCCGGTGCCAATAATGTGATAAAATTTGATGTTGTAATTGGAAGTGATGTACATTAAATTATGAATTTGTATGTTGCAATACATATTATTGTGCAATATTTATATATCTTGATTAGGAGACTGAAAAACTTGGAGATGATGGGGGCCCCAAGAGCTTAAATGTTGAGAACATTAACTAGGCATGTCAATAGAACTTATTGCCTCGGACTAGGTGGACCACTTTTAAGAGTTTGCTATGAAAGTAATCTAGTCAATCAATGGGTCATAGTTTAAAGTTTAAACGATAAAATATACATTATCTTATTTGATTATTTTCGGGGAATGCCAATCAGTTGACAAGGACTTCAATGTGAAAGGATTTACCAAATTAAGACCTTCGGAGACTAGGGATATTTTGGTGATCCTCTGTACCTAAAAGTCAAAACCTAAAGAGGCACCTAAAAGGTCTGCGACCCTAGTGAGTCAAGAGTTTGTAACGACGTGCTAATTCGTAGATGGTAGTATGTTTACATGTGGCTTAAAAGTCATTTTGGTTTGGAAATATTTTGATCCTAGACTACGCCACGAATACCCTAACATGATTGATATGGTTGGTGTGTGATTTGCAAATAGGGGAGGAAAAAGAATCAAGAAATATAGAACCAGACCAAAAAATTTGGTCCAGAGTTAGAACAAAAATAATCGATGTTTGAAAAAAAAATCGAATTTTATTCAAAAAATATATCGTGGAGAACCAAACCCAACCATAATTTACTGAGAAAAAGATAACATAGCCCACAAGTGACAAGGTTATACAGTTTTTTTTCTCTCATAAATAAAATGACAAACCAATTTATGATTGCTCAACATCACCGAACAACAAATGTAAATGTCAAATTCTAATTGGCATCTCTCTTTGTCCTCCTTACCGTCTCTTGTGCCCTTCTCAAGTACATATTTTTTGTTTCTTAAAAGTGAAAAATACATATGATTGCATGTAGTTTCACTCTTTAAAAAAAGACTGTATAATTTTTTCATTTAAATTTAGTTTTAGTGATTTGCTTTTTTTTGAATATTTTCGAATTCCGGGTTATCCGAATAGATATTTTGCTACATGTCTATACATGTGTGCGACATGTCAGCAAAAATGATGTCGTTGAAAATCTTACTTTGATTTTTCCTTTGTTGACGTGATATGTCACAAATTATCAACTTAGTATTAAATTTTAAAAAATAACTAAAAACCTTTTTTACTAATTTCTGTTATGGAGCTACAATTTTTAATCCGAAGTCTGATTAAGTTGATTCAAGTTGTTTTACAAAGATGAGTCGTATATCTATAGCTTTATAGAGTATAAATGTGTGAAAAATATGTTCTAATATTTTGAAGTTAATAGTCGACCACATATTTTTAATATTCTTACACCAAAAATATTAAAACAGATTTTTTAAATATATATATATATATACATATTTTAAATTTTGACTAATTTGATAAGTTGTCACATGTCATGTCAACAAATGGAAGAAAATCCACGTAAGACTTTCAACGATGTTATTTTTTCTGACGTGGCGCACACGTGAATGGACATGTGACCGAACATTTACTCATGCTACGTGAGACTCAGAAATATCTAAGAATGTAAATCATATAAACTAAATTTGGATAGAAAAAATGGCGTGGTCTTTTTTGGAAAGCGCAAAATTATATAGTACTTGAGTGAATTTTTTCCTTCTTAAAATTCTGGATTTTAGGTCTTAACCAAGATGGGACCAAAATATTTGTTTGTTTCTAGCCTAGAACCAATAAGGCTATCTACACTTGCATCCTTGGGTTAACTAATCTCTGGAATTAATAATTAATTTCTTATTCATCCACGTCAACCCCGCCCATTTTACTCAATTTTCTACCCACACCTACATATCTACATCAACTCATCCACAACTAATAAACAATAACATCTCTCTCATTCACGTCGTCAATCCAATTCACTTTAATATTTTTCTCATTCACATATTATCTAACGTTATTTTATAAACTTGTAAATTTTTATAAATGCATGTAAATATAAATTTTGTAATTAGCATTGAAAATTATTATTTTTTCAACACAAACTCTATCTTTAAAAAATTAATTTGGATTAATAATATTGTATGAAGTATACAAAATATAATAAAAGAAGAAAAAAAGGTAGGCGTGAACAAGACGACTTGAGATGGGGATCCATCCCCGCCTCTTTTTCTCCCCAACGCGTATATTTCACGCACTAGTTCCTGAAACATGAGAGAGATGCCAGTGTGTCTCGTCTAAGAAAATGGTTCGTCTGAGAATGGTGGAGGCCAAGTTGGAGTGGTGGTAAGAGGGGATCGTGGACAGTTTATCGGTGCAGTGGCTAGGAACTTCCCGAACCTACTTCACCCCACTCTGTTGGAAGGGCAAGCAATCTTGACTAGACTTGAGTTTGCTCAGTCATTGGGGCAAGGTTGGGTAGTGGTGGAGTCGAACTGTCAGATGGTGGTGAATCAACTGTCCTGTGGGGGTTCAAACATAAGTGATTTATCTATGATACTGGATGACTGTCAGACCCTCTCTCATAGTTTTGAGCAAACTCGATTTACTCATGTTAGTAGGAAAGCTAATGGTGTCGCACATGCTCTGACTAAACTGCTAATCCCTGCTAGGGGTGAGCAAATAAGCCGGAAACTGGTAAACCAGACTAAACCAAGCCAGAAAAGCCGGACCAAACTAGACCAGAAAAAGAACTAGGCCAGTCCGGTTTGCATATTGCAGAGATTCCGGTTCCCGGTTCGGATACAGTCTTGCTTGTGAAAGAACTGGAAAAACCGGGACCGGCTAAAATTTTGCCAAGTTATATACTCACTTAGCAAAATGGCCCCGAAAGCATGGCCCAAGCCCACTTTAATTCTCCTATTTATCTTTTTGACTCGCCCGTCAATGAGACATGGAATGGAAGGAATTAAAATCCTCAATACCAATTTTTCCACCACGGCACGGCACCACCTATTCATCCCCGTTCCACTTCCACGAGTCCACCTCTGACCTCCCAATCGTCAGCCGCAGCCACCTCCACCGACCACGGCCAATCGACCTCTAGTTACCGTGCAGCATGTACAGGTAATTAGTTCTTTAATTTCGAAATTAAATTAGGGTTTAACAAATTGGGGATTTTGACCGGCATCCATCTTTTATCTTCATTTTGTTTAGTAATTGTGGTCGGGACTCGATGTTTATGAATGGTGACGATGGGTTTGAGGCTTGACTGTGGTTTGGGTTCCATTGCTTCTGATGATCCGATCCTTGTGGTGGGAGACAAAAGAATGAAGTTGAAAATGTTAGTTTTCACCGACAATTTGATGGCTTAAAATAATTATGTGATCTGGTTCGTTTGCTGTGAGAAAAGTTGCCCTATGCAACCAAGCAGAAGTTATGGGTCAAATTATCCAGTTTTCCAGTTTGGTTCCGGTTTAGACCGTCCCAAACAACCCGGTTCCGGTGTACACCGGACTAGTTTCCAGTGCAGTCCGGCTTGCGAAATAGCACAAAATCTGGTCCTGGTTTTTTCAGTCCGGTCTAGGTCCAGTCCAGTTCAGTCTCCCTGCTCAACCCTAATCCCTGCGAAAAGGAGTTTACTAGTCTTCACCTGGCCACCGGACTGTCTGGAGGAGGAACTTATGAGAGATGCTAACAACATTCCTGGAGAGTGACATGTCGAAGTTGCAGTTTCATAGTAGAGCTTGGGTTTGTTTTTTTTTATTTTTGTTTCTTTTGGGGGATGGTTGTACCGAGGGAACCTGTAGAGTTTCAGTTCTTCGCAGTGTTATCGCTGTGCACTCTTTTTCTATTTCGGGTTTTTTTTCGTACAGGTGAATTTTACCAGAGTATGTTTTTAATGAGGCTGGCGGCTGCAACCTGGTACTCGTTACCGCAACCTGGTACTCGTTACCGGGGGATCTCTACATGGTGGGTCTTGGTCATGAGTTTTTTTAGCTTTGCTGTTTCATCATGAGTGTCGTTGATCTCGGGTATGGTTGGGTAGCCATTGTGAGTAGCTTTGGTCTACGGTCCCTATGATGCTGTATTATCTTGTTTTTCTAATGAAGAGCTCGCATTTTCCAGCAAAAAAAAACAAATGGTTCGTCTAAATCCCATATTTGTTCTTAGAATGTTTCTCGATTTTAATGAATTGGTCGAGAATAATTCCATTCTATCTATTTGCTCATCCCTAAATACACTATAACCACAATTTTTTTCGTATGTTATTTCATTTCATTCTCATTTACTTTCTTAGTCACTCTTTCTTTTTTACACTATCATGAAGTAACAAACTATTTGATTGATCGTACAAGCACACAAATAGAAGAGTTCAGATTTGGCACAGGACCCATGTGTCCAGCACCGTGCTAGACACGCGGATTTGATGGTTGAAACACGCAGATTCGATGGTTGAATGAGTGATTCGATGGTTTGTATGTATGTCTGATTCGATGCTATGGTGTGTTGTAATTCGATGGTATGGTATGGTATGCTTGATTTTTAAAATTTTAAAAATTGACTCGTCGATTTTCAAAAACTTAAAACAGAAATATTAGTATGAGCGGCAAGTAACATTAGAATTGACGTAGCGATCTTTGAAAACCAAGACAGAAACAAGGGTGCGTTTATTTTTCAGGTTAGGAGTGGATTGAACATAAAATTTAATCTAGTTTTAAGTTTGGTGGTAAAATAGGATCGCACAAAAATCATTTTTTGTCCCCTTCATTTCCTAAAAATTGTCCCTGCCCGTGGGAGGTGGGACAAGAAAATTTGTCCTGGACTTGAAAATTATTTACATGAATATTCCAAAATTACCCTTCTCCAACCATTCTCTTTCTTGCGTTCCCTTTTTCCTTAATTATTTTTTTACGTAATAACTTTTTGTTTGATGGATCTAATAAATCTTATCACTATCTTTCAATAAATTACTTTTATCTCAATCATATAACTCAAACCAATATTTATCTCGACATGAATTAAACTATAAGATTCAAAAATGAAGAGTAAAAATAAAATTGATTTCTCTCCAATATTAAAATTTAATTTTGTCCAACTATTGATTAATGAAGAATATTTGAAAAAATTACTGTTTCTTACTAAAAATTTCTAAAAAATCAATTTTAGGAAAAGAAAGATAAATTGGTAATAGTTTATTTTGTACTATCCTAAATACTACTTGTTTCCAAACATGTAATAGGAAGGAATTCTTGTCCTAACCTAGAGTACCGGCGGGGCAGCCACATTAGTGAGGGCTGAAGCCCAGCCCAAGAAACGCGGAGCCCTACTTTTCATTCCCCTGGTCTGGTTAACCAGGACGAAGCGGAGGGAAATTTATCTTCAACCTCCTCCTCCTCCCCGCTCCTACTCGAATAAGGGAAGAAGACCAAAGCAAAAGCCCTCGCCCTTGCCCTTGCCCTTGCCCTTGTCCTTGGGTTGGTTTGTTTGTTTGTTAGTGGTGGATGGCGCGGCTTCTTCGACCTAGTAGTAGCACCAGTAACCGTTACCTCCCTCTCCTCCTTGCTCGCGTCACCATGTCGTTATCCTCCACCTCTTCCCCTTCTCCTCTTCTCCTCCACTCCCTCCACTTCCAACCCAGGTCCGTACTTCTGCTCCCCCCGCGTGTCTCCGAATTTGAATTTCGAAGCCGCGTCTTCGGCCGCCGTTTAGTTGGTAGTAAAATGGACAAAATAAGAAGTAGGAAATGTTTTTGACGGGAGAATTTGGCATTTCTTTGCTCTGACGGTTACTTCTTCGGGTGGCTAGGGAGGAGAGAAATTGTTTCGTATTTTGCAATTTCATATGAAGAAGAAGTAACTAGGAGGAGCTAGGTAGTTACTCTTTCCTTTTGTTTTGTTGGATGCAGGCATGGATTAAGAGTAGTAGGGTTTCCTCTAAGAAGGGTTGCGGGTCGGATGACCGCAGGCTTGCCGAGAGCTTTGGTGTCGTCCACTGTGGCCACCGAGTCGTTAAATCAAGAGAGTGCAGGCTCTAAGGGCTATGGTTCTGAACAAATTCAGGTAGTTACAGCCACTGTACTCTCTCTATCTATTTCAGGGAACTTGCTTACATTTGTTATTTTATCGGTAGAATGACTTATGAGCACGTCGAAAGTGTTCTGTCTTTTTTTGCCCCTATTCGTCATACCTTTTTTTGTTGAAAAAAACTGAACTTTCTGAATATACTTTGTTCATGAAATGCAAGAATTCTTCGGTTCAGAATTGAAGGGGACTATTACTTCTGAATTAGAACGGCTGTTTGTTATTCTTTCTTTCTTTCCTTTGTTCTTGCCTTCGAGGAATCACCTTTGATTTTTTTTATGAGCGTCTTCGTCATTGGTTTTTTCCTTTTTTTTAGGGTCATTTGTTTATTTCCATTTGTGATTGTTACATAAGTCATTAAGTCTATGAAACATGTTCAAGATATTTTGCAAGCTAATGGAATTTACTTATACCCAATACACTTTATACCCAAATGTGATACTCTAGAATCAACAGGACTTGTACTTCTTCAAACTAGTGAGGGAATCCTTGCTTTTGTAACTTAGTGTGGATCTGATAAATTCTGTTATCTGGTTGTTCCTGTGTTCTTTTTCTTTACATTTTTGTAAAGTTTATGGCTTTCATTGGATGCCCTCGTCTATTGTGTTTGTAGGTTTTGAAAGGGTTGGACCCCGTTAGGAAGAGGCCTGGAATGTATATTGGGAGCACAGGGCCTCGTGGCTTGCACCATCTGGTAGCTGGTTTGATGATTTTTATTCTTATAGTTTTTGCTAATCAAACGTGGACTTTCTTCTCAGTCTTCCTATTGAAATTGAGGTTAGGCTTGGTTTTCTCTTAGGTGTATGAAATATTGGACAATGCAGTCGATGAGGCTCAAGCGGGGTACGCTTCAAGAATAGAAGTTGTTTTGCATCCTGATGATTCTGTTAGTATCGTCGACAACGGTCGTGGGGTATGCTTCTGTTGTTCCGAAACTTACAACGTAGATTTTGCTTACGTTCGTCGTGTGTTGCAGAAAAACTGGAAGCGGACCTATTAGTTGTTGACGAATCCTTGGATCATAAGCATCCATTACTAGCATTCTTTCTTTTTTTCAATATTGGCATTATTTCACTGAAAGGTAGTTTCTAATAGAATTCAGTATGAGTTTTTCCGGATTCAGTGTATTCTCTTGGCCCTTTCTGAGCTGGCTTTATGATGCTAGACTACCGTTGTTACTTTGTGGTGGCTTTTGATATTGATCTAACAGTCGACAGCTTTGTGGTGGCTGATAATGATTTAACAGTCGACGGCTTTGTGGTTCAGATTCCTACAGATGTACACCCAGCAACCAAGAAATCTTCGCTGGAGACTGTTTTGACGGTACGTTTGCTCACTGATTTCACATTTCTATCATAATGGTTTTGGGTCACTATGATATTCTGTGGGGACCATGAAATGTAAGGTTGTCAATTAAATGTTGAGATGTCAGATTCCTGTTGTCACGATCTCTGAGTTCATTTAAACCGCGATAGAACTTTTTAGCATGATTGTCAAATTTATCTGCTTTTGCAGGTCCTACACGCAGGTGGCAAGTTTGGAGGTTCTAGTAGCGGGTACAAAGTGTCTGGTGGATTGCATGGCGTTGGTTTGTCAGTAGTCAATGCATTGTCTGAGGTATGAGTCTTGTTCCAATTCCAGTCACTGTTAACTCATTTTTTGGGTGATACAATGTTAACTCATTTTTTCGGCGATGCACTGTTAACTCATTTAGTGATACCTTCTTTTTGTTTTTGCCCATCTTATCTAAATTGAGTCTAGACGAGCTCTGAATTTCCTGCTTTATAATAGGCAAATTTGTTAGTTTCTGTGTTTTTTCTTTTAGAGGCTAATTATATGTTTGCCATGACACTCACTGGGACACGGCAATTTTTAAAAGAAAGCATTTGTGGGTTTGAAGCAACAATTCAGGCAACAGTCAGTTGTCAAAATGCAGTTTGTCCTATCAATAACGTTGCAACAACTTTAGTGTGTGCTGTTTTCCTCTTTGCTACCAAGATTTTGTCACCATAAACATGATTTAGTTGTGCTCTCTTTTTCCAGCAACTAGAAATTACGGTCTGGCGTGATGGGAAGGAGTACAAGCAAAAATATTCTCGCGGAAATCCTTTAACAGAGCTTACTTGTCATGCTCTCCCCGCAGAATCAAAAAGTCGTCAAGGAACAGAGATAAGGTTTTGGCCTGACAAAGAAGGTAGTATTCTGATAACTTCATGAAATGTAACAGTTTTAGTACATGTGTTGAACTCTAATCACAATTTACATTGTAATACCGTTTGATTTCCATTTTTTCTGGCAGTATTCACGACTGCAATCCAATTTGATTACCATACCATTGCCGGACGAGTCAGGGAGCTTGCTTTCTTAAATCCAAATGTACTGAACTCGTTTCAACTGTGGTAGCATAGGAATTTTACTTATTGCTCGAGTTCAACACTTTCGTCCTTGAGTTTTATTGGCCATCCACAAAATGAGGCTGTTTCAGGCTTTTGGCATACCGAAGTTAACTTTACTCATGCCACTTTCAACTTTCTGTACTCTGCAGCTCATGATCACTTTGAAAAAGGAGGACGATGATTCAGAAAAATCACAATATGATGAATATTTCTATGCTGGCGGTTTGATAGAGTATGTCAAATGGTTGAATAATGATAAGGTACTGTTGGTTTTTGTTCTTGTGTTTCACTCATTGGCTGTGTCATGGTGGCTAATTTGCCAGGTAGATTTTTTGTGAGCAAGCTAATGGAACTCGAGGAGTTGTTTTGTCCACTATAAGATTGAATAACTGGATTTTTCCTTGGCATCTTTAACTCTAAAAACAGCATGTGAGAAACACGGAGTATGTAAATTTTTCGCTGCTGGTTGCAAGGTTGAAGAAATTTATTTTGCTGGATTTATCTCTAGATTGTGCGAGTAATGATGGTTGTGATTTTTTCATCCAGACACCACTTCATGATGTTGTGAGCTTCAGAAAGGAAATAGATGGGATGACAATAGACTTGGCTTTACAATGGTAAGAAGTTCTGTCTTTCATCATCAGCATCTTTATCATCCCTTATTTAATGATAGTAGGGAATTCTCTTGTGCTAGTATACTTGCTTTACCTAATTCACGTTAATTTCACAATTTATCAGACTTTGGTTTTTCGGAATATGGCATCCACACTTTGCGTCAGCCTTTTTATCCAAGTAAATTGATTTTGATTTTCCAGGTCTTCTGATGCATATTCAGATACCATTCTGGGATATGCAAATAGCATACGAACTGTTGATGGTGGTACACACATAGATGGTGTCAAGGCTTCTTTGACAAGAACTCTTAACAACCTTGGGAAGAAATCAAAGGTCATTAAGGTACATACTTCTATTGGATATTAATGACCTCAGCTTGTTACCTTATGATGAATTTTGTCTTCATTTGTTGCCTTCTACCCTTGGGCATATCGATAAATTGTTCATTGGGGTTGGGTTTAAATCCTAATAACACCCTCTTCTTAAATTCAAGGCCAAGGTTGTGTATGCCTGTAACCACCCTCCTGCTAGCGTTGCACTAGCAGGGATTGCCCTTTTTATTTTTTTCATTTGATGCCTTTTTCTTACTTCAAACAAAATTATGCCCATCCCTGATCACTTGCTGCCCAAGGCATCAGGTTGTTATCCTTTGGAAATGATGGTTGATATTTATGGACTGAAGTTGCACTTTTTTCCTTATAGGAAAAGGACATTAATTTGAGTGGTGAACACGTAAGAGAGGGATTGACATGCATTATCTCTGTCAAAGTCCCAAATCCGGAGTTTGAAGGACAAACGAAGGTACTGCCTATTCTTATGGTCGCCTTGCTTTCTTCTTTTCATTTTTTTAGTTGCTTAATCCTGTATTTATCATCTGTAGACGAGATTGGGAAATCCAGAGGTCCGGAGGGTGGTTGATCAATCTGTCCAGGAGCATCTTACTGAATACTTGGAGTTGCATCCAGATGTTCTTGATTCAATCCTCTCCAAGTCTCTGAATGCTTTGAAGGTAAAAAAGCATCATCAGGAGCTTGCCTCTTGGTGCTGATTTATTTTATCTCTCCTGATTCAACCCCATGAGGTGTTCTCATGGAGCTTGTACTGATGACTTTGTTTAGGCAGCTTTGGCAGCAAAAAGAGCAAGGGAGTTGGTGAGGCAAAAAAGTGTATTGAGATCATCATCACTTCCTGGAAAGTTGGCTGATTGCTCATCAACAAACCCTGAAGAATCTGGTATCAGCTTAATGTTGGAATTTAATGAACTTTTAATCATGTTTGTAAACTACTTGATTTCATTTTTTTGTTGTTGCATAATTGGGCAATGTATACGGTATAAGGCAAGAGTTTTTTTGGGCTGCTTGGAAAAACCAGGCTGGATAGCAGATAGCTCTTAGCAATATTGCCTACTAAGATTAAGTTTGATCTATTGTGTATTGTTACAGAGATCTTTATAGTTGAAGGAGATTCAGCTGGTGGTAGTGCCAAACAAGGTCGTGATAGGCGATTTCAGGTATTTGGCTATGAGGCATTCTGATTATTACATGTAATATCACAGCATGCTGCAATAAGATTCTGCTACGCAGCCTTCATATATTTCTTTTAATATAAACCTGTTCATTTTACTGGCACCAATACTCTTGTTCAAGCGTATTTTTATTAGAATCTTAGATGTTGCACTGATGCCTTGAGCCACCATTGCTATTGTCATTCTTATTCTGTAGGTCCTGCTGTTTTGTTCTGCAATGTAACAAAATGACTTGTGGTCTTGCTATGGTGTAGTGTCCTGAGTTGAGTACAATCACTTGTTATAATGATTATCAATGTACTCCCCTGCAGGCAATTCTCCCTTTGAGGGGTAAAATATTAAACATAGAGAGAAAGGATGAAGCAGCGATGTACAAGAATGAAGAAATTCAGAATCTCATTCTTGGTCTAGGGCTCGGAGTTAAGGTATGGTCTATTCACCCTACCCTTCGTTTACACAATGCAGGTTCTGGGGCTGTAAAATACTTGCCTTGTTTACTTGCTGAATATTGCAGGGAGAGGATTTCAAAAAGGACGCTTTACGTTATCACAAGATCATCATCCTGACAGATGCTGATGTGGATGGTGCTCACATTCGTACTCTGCTGTTAACATTCTTTTTCAGATATCAGGTACGTTGATGAAGTTTTTCAATCTGTTCATCGATATAAAAAATCTTGAAATGCATTGCAACTCCTGAATACAGAATAACGTTTTTTTTTTCTCTTGCTTGTAGAAAGCATTGTTTGATGAAGGATGCATTTATGTTGGCGTGCCACCGCTTTACAAGGTTTGTTCATTGGTTGACATCTTTGGATAGCGTGTTCGAAAGCAATAGTTTCTTCATCTCTCTGACTCCAACTTCCTCTCGAGCTTCCAGGTTGAGAGGGGAAAGCAAGCCTACTACTGTTATGATGAAGCAGAACTTAAAAAACTTCAGAAGTCATTCCCTCATAATGCATCATACAATATTCAACGATTTAAAGGTCAGAAGCATTGCCTACCAGCTCTTTATTCAATCGGACTCAAATTTGTAGGTTTGCTTATCGAGATGGCCCGGAAAAATATACAGAGCATAAATGACACAAAGGAACTTTTACCGCCAAACATTTAAAAAAAAAATACGAAAAAGCTTTACCATATAACTCACAAAAAAGATCTTTGCTTCCTATAGTGTCTTTTTGGAGGAGAGGGTTGCTTTTGTCATGGAACCTCTTCGCTTCTCTGTTGCTCACCCTGCGCAAACTGGCAGATTCAGTATATCACACCTGACAGGATATCTTCATTTTAAACACATTTTGATTTTGATATTTGAAACACAGGTTTGGGGGAAATGATGCCTTTACAATTGTGGGAGACAACAATGGATCCTGACCGCAGAATGCTAAAGCAGTTAGTAATTGAGGATGCAGCCGAGGCCAATATCGTGTTCTCTTCTCTTATGGGTGCCCGGGTAAGTAAACATGTTGATTGCTTCTTCAAACCATAACCCGTATTAATTTGTGAATGGACAAGAAACCATTGCCTTCATTGGCCTGTTCTTTCCAAATTGCATTCAATTGTAACTTGGAACCCCTATTTTCATTACTTCCTCCTAGTTGTAGCAACCACTTATGTGCAATCGATAGAACTAAGAAGGGTTCCAATCTAAGACCAGTTTTTTCCCCTTGAACTAAACATCAAACACTCTCGTGCTGTATTTGCGTGCTATACGACGCACATATACAGCCACGGATAATTGTGGGTTTTTTTGTTGTTGTTGTGATGAGTTGGGATTTTCTGGTTCAGGTGGATTACCGCAAGGAACTGATCCAGAATGCCTCCGGCATGATCAACATGGATAGCCTTGATATTTGAGGGTGTCGAAGGAAGAAAGCTCGGTGGTCGGTGCAGTTTGGAGTAGAGAAGAACGTTAGTGTTTATAGACAGACCATAGGACTGGCAGGTTTTCATCGACCAGTTCGGGTAGATGGATGTCAATCATGGATGCGGCCTGCAATTTTGTGCCGGGTTTAGATTATTTTTTTGGTGTTAAACGAGTTTGAAACTTGATTAATTTAGAACAATTTCTTTATTCGATTGATATGTGTGATTCTTCGTCCGCATGTTGTTTATTAAGCTCAACAAATCACTAATTTCCGAGACTATTAGTCAATTATCAAGATCTTTAATTAATCATTAGTTAGTAAGTTGAATACTTAGTCTATTGATCCTTATTGTCTCACATAATTAAGTTTTAACTCTACTTTTCTTAACCTTGCCAATTAAATTACGTTTGAACTTGGATTTGTTGGTGTAGTAGTGTTCGAATACAAGGTATTATTAAAAAAAACTAAAAAACTCCTTGAGACAAATGGTACCAGATACTTGCATACCAACTAAATCGCCTTTGCTATCCAATTAAATAAAATAGATCTTTAGAACTTCAACAAGGTTGCGGTGAGGCTTGATTTTCATTGTGGTTCGTTTGGAACAAGTTTCTATAAAACTCCCAAAACTTGCTTTCTTTTCCTTTCCTTCTTTTGTGATTTCCACAACATTGTGCACTTTTTATTACAATATAAATCATAACATATGCTAAAATTATGAACCTGAAATACTTCTACTTTCCATATGTGCCTAATTGCAGCCTATTCGTTCATTTGTTATTTTTTTCCGACTTTTTTCTTAAGTTTTCTTATATTTGATATAATTCACTATTTTTTCACAAAATTAAAACTACTTCTAATGATGATAAATATTCCAATATTTAGACGAGGGAATTCCAACACCTTGGGGAAAGTTATAGATATTATTATATTCATGGCGAATAATATATATATTTGCCAAACAAATTAGGATTAAAAAAGTTCTTCCTGGAAGATTTCTAAGCAAGTAGCTAGTTGAAGAGGAAAAGAATTAGCTGTTAGTTAAATAATAAAAAGCTCAATCAGTTTGAAAGCATTAAAAATGAATCTATTGATATAAATGTGAAGCATGGCTTAAGCGTGATCACAAGAGGATATCGGCAATGCATTGGTTGTGTTATGTTACAAATGATGGAAGATGAGTAGCCAATACATATGAACAACGGTTCTTTCAATCTGGTTTAATACAAAAAGACAGTTCCAAAGCAGTCTGAACAAAGACATCGCAAGTGTAAAGGATCAGTTATTACGCAATGTCTTAACATTAACACATCAGTACTAGCAAAAGCGAATAAACTGGCCATATCTTCTCCGGCCTTGTTCCACCATTCCAATTTTACAAGCCAACTGGCGAATTCTAACATAGTTTGAGAAGATACAATAGGGAGCTCGATTAACTTTGACAAGGTAAAACGGAACCAACCAGATGATAACCTACTGAAACCTCATCATTCCCGGTATCCAACATTTCCGAAGGCAAAGCGAAGTGTTTAGTCCAGTAAATCAGACACGGGAGTTCTCCTGAAAGGATCGACAATAACCAGTTGGGCGGCCATAGCCTTGTTGGGGAATATGTTATCTGCCATCATCCTCTCCCTGATTCCGTAAGCCGGGGCTTTTGCATTCACGTAAGTCTGAAGGAGGGCAGAGAACTGTCTAGCCCGAGCAGTGTAACCCGACTGCCTCATCCGGAGGAAAATCTTTTCAGCGTTGTGCACATCGCCTCTTTTTGCATATTGGTCCAGAATCGTCATGTAAGAGATGTACATCGGTTTCAGTTGTCCTTGATGAACTGCCCTCTGCAACAGAGAATCCGCCTTCTCCACCTCACCCGCATACACGTAAAGCTTAATGAGTGCATCCCATGTCTGCGGGCCAATGCGAACCCCGTCTTCTGACATTCGCTTAACCAGACTTTTTCCTTTGCTGAGGAGATTATTTTCGGCATAAACCACTAAGAGTGATGAATATTGCCTAGATGAGAGTTTTTTCCAAGTAGATGTCATCTTATTGAAAACGGCCTCGGCTTCGTCGACGTTCTTCAGCTTCCCCCAAGCTTTGACTGCAGCCACACACTCCTCAATACGAGGCTTTGACTCACAAACCTTCCAGATTCTACGCACTTCATCGGCCTTCCCAAGAAGAGCATAGACAGGAAGCAAGTCTTGTACAGCCCAACGCTGCTCGGTAATGTTTTCTCCTTCCATCTCTTTCACCAAAGCCTCAGCCTTCTCAAGGTGGCCTGCAGATATATAATGCTTGGCAATGATAGCTTGAGTTCTGACGTCGGATTCAATACCTTCAGCTTTCATTGACTCAACAATTTGCTCCATCCCGTCAATATCATTAGATTGACCTTTAGCATCAATCAATAGTCTGTATGTGAAGGCAGAGGGCTTGACGTTCTCTTTTTCCATTAATAGCAAAACATCAGCTATCTTCTTCTTGTCCAGCCTCTTGTAGAGAAGGAGAAGCTGGTTACATGCAAATGACGAGAGCGGAAAACCAAGATCCTTCATTCTATTGAAGATTTCCTCAGCTTTTCGCAGATTGGAAGTAGCAACACAATTCGCCAACATTGTTCTATATAGAATTTCACTTTTGAAGGACTTCGGAACCTTTTCCAGAAAATTTTCTGCCTTCTGGAGACCACGAACCTTTGCAATCAGATCAAGACGAGCTGCGTAATCTCTATCGGTAGATTCCAGTTTGTTGTTTGACTCCAACCATTCCAACATCTGTAGACCAAAGGAACAAATTTACAGAAGATGTTAAGAGCTAATCTTTACGACGAAACCTAGAAATCGATCACCGATCCAATGTGAATACCTATACAGGTAAGACCTCAACAGAAAACTGGAGTTACGGCAGCAAGTGATTGCGTTCAGTAATTCCTCATGTAAAATTATTGACTCGAGAGAGATAGTAATATGGAGAAAACAAAATTGTTTCAAGCACCGACAGAAGCGGGCATAAGACTAAAAGATAAAATGGCGCTAAATTTACTCGTCTTTAGTCAACACCAAGGAATGGAGAAAATCAAACCAAATTAGCACAAATCATGGATCTCAAGACCAAGAAATCGTAACCTTTTAAGTCAGGTTACTAAGCAGAAGACAATGGATTCAATTTCTTCAATTCACAATGGAAATCAAGCAATTTAACCCTCACCCTTTAGCCAACTTGTGTAAGCATGCTTAAATACCATGAAGAAAATCCACACTTGAATGAAGCTAATGCAAACTGTAATTGAAGACACGACTATATTCTACGAAACATGGCTCTCGATAATGAAGTAAATGGAGAGTAAAATTAAAGACACGACTATAGACTAAAAACTTGGTCCAATAATTATGCATTTTTAATCAAAGGAAAAACAAAAGGAGAAGTATGAAAGATGTAAAGGCCTCTGAGATAACCTGCAAGGCCCTCCCATACATGCGACGCCTCCGGAGATGGTGGGTAGTCTGAAGGACATCTTCCTTATGGAATTCTTTCCCTTGTTCCACCCATTTCTCTAAAGCGGGCAGTACAGATGAACCCGCGTTGGCAATAACAGCCTTGAACAGGTCCGGTGGCGACCCTTTTCCCATTGCTTTCTTTCCATCTGCTTCCACCGCAGAGGCAAATGCTGCTCCAATCACATCCTCCGAAGCTTCCTCATCAAGATCGGACAATTCGGGCTCAGAAACTAAGTCATCCTCGTTTTGGTCAACAGACCGGGTAGGAGGCACCTCAAGTTCGGAAAACAAATCTTCCGAATCATCGTCGGATTCACCAGTTTTTGCACCGGCTTGTGAGGAAAGACCACGCTTCCACAAGGCCATCTCCAAGCGAGCATCGGACGAGTGGTGATAGTCGCGTCTCGAAGAAACCCGTCGGAAGGGCTCAATATGAATATCATTTCCTTCCAAACAACCAGGGAGAGCATGCGAATTAGCATTCGCGACACACGGTGCTGTCAGTACCCTGCATCCCTGGAACCTGAAACAAAAACCCAATTTGCAAAAAACAAATCTAAAACAGACACAACTGGAAGATTAAATAATAAAAAAACCAAGCACTTGAAAGAAGAAGACCACCTCTATTACAGAACAAGAAACACCAAACCCAATCCAACACAAGCAAGCAAAGGAATATTAAGACAAGTTAGAGAGAGAGAGAGAGAGTACTTGAAAGGATGAGAAGCTCGACGAAGAGCCCACATGGCGAGCGATGGGGACGGAGGAGGAGTGGAAAGACCTTCTAGAGAAGAAAATGGAGTGAGTGAGTTCACTCTTAAACCCTAGGTAGTAAGTAGGCTCTGGCTGACTTAGGTTTGGGGTTTTAGGAACACGGCCCTTCTCTATCACGTATTATTATTGTGATCCCATTATTACCCCTCGTTTTTCCGGTTTCCTATATATTCAAGGTATAAATCAATTTGCCGAGTGACCATTTGGTCGAGTGGCATTGGGGTGGGGTAAAGTCTAGGGTTCGACTCTTGACATAAACATTTTTGATGTAATAGAATAGGATTTAGAATATGATCTGGAAAAAAATATAAATCAATTTTTGTATTCAAGTTACAATGTATTTTTTTATTTTAACGGTATCATGATTAAAAAAATTTTATCAGAACACCACGGAAATTGCAATGGTAATTTAAAGAAAATTTAGAATACAATGATGATTTAAAAAATAAAATAAGTAAGATATCACAAATTATTGTTTTAATATTTTTATTTTGCAATCTACATCAAAATAAATATTTATCTTTGAATATTACTTTATGTGAAAGTTGATACAAATAATCAGTACTAATTTTTATGAGTAATTGTTAAATTTTAATACTTTTCGAGGCTTCCATATTAACAATTCTGAAAACAATCAACTTAAAGACTTTCAGGAAAAAATAAATAGAGATCTTCATTTTTTGTCAATAAAGATCTTCATTTTTTAGGGGTCGTCTCCATTAGTTTACAATGACTGGCCCTCTAGACTCCGACCACGTAAATTGTTTTGGGCTTTGAACAATTATGGGCCTACGATTAGCATAATAAGGGAAACCACTTCTTTTCCAAACGGTTCTTAGGAAAAGAGGTATAATGCTATAACTAATTAATATATATATCCCTCAAGAAGGTGAAAATCCTATAGTTTAGGCATGACAAATTATAAATAAATCCAACCGGTGAGATCCTTGTTAAAAGAAAGTCCACGGTTCAACCCTGCTTCCTTAGGTAGGTTAGACCAGTAAGATTTAATCATAATTCAATCGGGTGTAGTATGGAGCACAATTTCTGCACCTACGGCTAAAAAAAGTGGTCTACCTTATTGGACATGGAAAATTACTAACGCACGCAATACCAAAGAATCATAATATGGCTAATTTGAATAGGTATGGCTTTTGCTTGGTGATTAGTTGGGCACTTTTGAATTAGATACAGTATCTTTTGGTGATACCTAAATCATGTACTCAGATACTACTTATTTTTTTGGTGTGTTGATTTGTAATATCTTGTACTTAAAGGTTTTGGTATCTTTAGTATCAATGGTGTAATCATCTTTTGTGATCCTATTTGATTAATGGAATTTACTAATAAATAAAACATATAATGATAAATAAAACAACAAAGAAGGTAACAATAATCAATTCTCACTTCTTAAATCGCTATGGTTTGCGAGAGTATTTCCTCGTACCTAGCTATTATGCTCCATGGCGTACGTATCGTGTAAGGAGTAAGCAGTTAACTTGAGAAATGAATGTTGATATTAAACATTGCAATTCTCACCAATTCTAATTGACTAAATTTACACTCGCAAAAGGACAAACTAGAAATTCATTTGTAAGATTATTACACACATTTATTAAGTCAAACTTTCTTTAAAAATTAACTTTTAAGAAGGAAACATTGATTTCCACAAGAACATCTCATTGCAAAACAAAAGTTTGAGCTTACTCTCTAATGATCTTGTAAACTTTGTGTGGAGAGAAAAGTTGTTGTTCTCATTAAGCAATGTTACAGCTTATATACAGGATCAACGTAGATAACCCTAATATTACATATGGAGTGATTGACGTTAAGTAGGAAACTAACTAAAGCGATACATATACAGCCTAAATATACGGGGCTCTAATACTCCCCTCAAGGTGGAGCATACATATCACGAATGCCCAGCTTGCGAAGAAGAAAGTCGAACTGACGTTTGCCAAGGGCTTTAGTAAGAATATCGGCGAGCTGAAGATGCGTGGGAACATGCTTCAAAACTAGACGGCCACTTTGAACAACATCACGAACAAAGTGACAATCAACTTCGATGTGCTTGGTGCGCTCATGAAAGACGGGATTAGTAGCGATGTGAATGGCGGACTGACTGTCACAATACAAACGCATTGGACCGGAAGGAGGAACACCAAGATCACGCAAGAGCATGGTAAGCCATTGAATCTCACAAGTAGCAGCAGCCATGGAACGATATTCAGCCTCGGCAGAGGAACGACTCACAGTCGGTTGCTTCTTGGTTTTCCAGGAGACAGGCGACGTACCCAATTGAATAAAATAACCAGTCAAAGATCGTCGGGTGAGAGGGCAGCTTGCCCAATCAGAATCGCAGTAACCATAAAGTTGGAGATCACTATCGGATCGCAAGAAAATTCCTTGCTCGGGTCGACCTTTTAAGTAATGAACCACGCGTAGTACAGCGTACCAATGTTCTTGCCGAGGATATTGCATGAACTGGGACAAAATGTGAACACAGTAGCTGAGTTCTGGTCGAGTAATAAGTAGGTAGATCAGTTGCCCAATGAGCCGGCGATAAGCTTCGCTATCAGCAAAAGGGAGTCCTTCGGCAAGAGCCAGTTTATGATTAGACTCTAACGGAAAAGCCGCTGGTTTAGCTCCAAGAAAACCAGTCTTTGATGATATCTAATGCATATTTGCACTGAGAAACAAAAATCCCAGTAGGGCCGCGGGCAATGCTCAGACCAAGAAAATATTTGAGAACACCAAGATCTTTCATATAAAAACATCGAGAGAGGTATGCCTTGAGCTTGGCGATAGAGGCTTCGTGATTACCACCAATAATCAAGTCATCAACATAGACAAGAACACACAATGATACTCCATTTCGATGATACGAAAATAAGGAATAATCAGCATAAGACTAGTTGAATCCATAACTGCGTAAAGCGGCTGCGAGTTTGGCAAACCAATTACGAGGAGCTTGTCGAAGGCCATACAAAGATTTACGGAGGCGGCATACCTTGCCATCGCCATCATTCTTAAAGCCAGGAGGAAGTTTCATATAGACTTCCTCAGCAAGGTCGCCATGCAGAAAAGCATTGTGAACGTCCATCTGATGTAAGTGCCAAGATCGAGCAGCAGCAACAGCAAGAAAAGTCCGAACACTAACCATTTTAGCCACTGGAGCAAATGTCTCATTGTAATCAATACCTTCAGTTTGCTTGTCTCCTCTTACAACAAGGCGAGCTTTATAGCGCTCAACAGATCCATCCGAGTGATATTTGATGCGATAAACCCATTTGCAGTTGATTGCCTTCTTATTAGGAGGTAGGAGTTCCAGTGTCCAGGTTTTGTTTCGTTCAAGAGCATCAATTTCGAGTTGCATAGCTGCTCACCACCGAGCATCTCTCACGGCCTCTCCAAAATGTGCAGGTTCATGTCCATGTGTGATAGCAGCGACAAACTGTCTATGACGGGAAGTAAAATTAGCACTAGTAATATGATTGGCAATAGGGTAGACCATACTAGAGGACTTAGAGCGATGGGAGGAAGTCGTGGGAGGGTCTTGTAAGGCGCGCACAGTGGGTGTCAAGATATGATTCATAACATAGTCACGAAATTTTGCTGGAGCTTTACGATCATGTTGTCCACGCTCAAGAGTGACAGACGTCGCTGGCGGAGGGACAGCAGCTTTCGGCGATGAGACTTGAGGGACGATTTGCCCCAAAGCTTCAACAAGTTCCTCACATGCTGGAGACATCGGAACATCAACAGGTTCCACAGTAGTGTCTCTCTGTGCCACTGGATTCAGATTACACAAGTTACTCCCCCTGTTGCTGGAGCATTCAACAAACGTAAGAGGATCAGCAACATCAAGTGTAGGTGTAACTGCTGGAATGAGTGGAGTGTGCTCAAGTAATGGCGTAGCAGTCTCGGCAAAGGGGAAGACATCTTCAAGGAAGATGACGTCGTGAGAGACAAAGGTGTCTCCACTCTCGAGATCATGAACATACCAACCTTTTCGTCCAAATGGGTAGCCTAAGAACAGACAGCGTCGACTTCGAGACCCAAATTTATCTTTGGTGCGAGGTCGATTGTGAATATAACACAGACAACCGAAAGTGCGGAGAGTGGAGTAGGATGGTGCCTTTCCGAAGAGGATCTCATAAGGAGTCTTCCCTTTCAGTAAGGGAGTCGGAGTTCGATTGATCAAATACCCGGCCGTAAGTATACATTCCCCCCAGAACTGGAGAGGTAGATTGGCCTGAAATCAAAGGGCACGACCAACGTTCAGGATATGTTAATGCTTTCGTTCGACACGACCATTTTGTTGAGCTGTGTCCACACACGAAGTTTGGTGTAGGATCCCATTTGCACGGAGAAAAGGACGAAGGCCAATAAACTCCAAACCATTGTCACTACGAAGGGTCTTGATTCGTTTGTTAAATTGTGTCATCACCATAGCATAAAATTCTGGAAAAATGGATGCAACTTCACTCTTTTCTATTAGGAGGTAAATCCAGACTACGCGGGAACAATCGTCAACAATAGTCAGAAAGTATCTTGCACCGCGAGAAGAGGGAATCCGATATGGTCCCCATAGATCACAATGAAGTAAATCAAATGGCTCATCAGCTTTATTAAGACTCAAATCAAACTGTGTTCTGGTTTGCTTAGCACGGAAACAAACATCACAAGATGGTTCTGACAATAGACTAGAATCCTTGTTCACAGTAGGTAACATAGCTATAACTTTAAGAGAAGGATGTCCCATCCGTCGATGCCATAAGCTGGTAGAATCACGAACACTCGTCTTCAAGGCACGAATAGATGACACACCATGCAAAATATAGACCCCCATCCGCTGCTCACCCACACCAATCACTATCCTCGAAGTGCGGTCCTGTAGAATACATAGCTTATTAGTGAAACTAGCAAAGCAATGAGAGTCTTGAATCAGTTGAGACATAGAGATGAGGTTGCACTGCAATGTAGGTATGAAGAGAACATGACGTAATGTCAACCCCTGTCCTAACTTGACAGATCCCGCTTTAATAGCTTGTGCTTCATTACCATCCGGTTGCCTTACTGGGCACGGAGGTATTTTCATAATGTCGCATAATAAACTCAGATCACCAGTTAAATGGTTGGAGGCCCCTGTATCAAGAAGCCAGTGAGTGCCATCATTCTTACCAGTCAGTTTGTCCATCGAGTTAGTCCCTGCAACATCCGATTTTGCCCCTTTGAATACTGCAGTCACTTGATTCCATTGTTCGTTCGTCATCCATGGAAAGGCGGATCGGTCGTCTTCATATCGATGTTCAGAATGTGCACCAAGTCTTTCGGGTGGACAAGTTTGTACAGCATGAGCAACTTGTCCACGACCTCTGCCATTACCACGCCCAGAAGTACGACCTCCTCTACCACCGTGATTAGTTGGAGCAGGTTGCCCGTCCTTTCCAGAGTACCACCACTCGGGATAACCAATGAGTTGGAAGCACTCGGACATAGTGTGTCCCGCCTTGTTGCAATGGTTACAGATGGGCTTAACATCGTCGCGATGTTGAGGTGTCTTCCCTTTCACTTGAACTGCAAAACTGAGAGCTTCCGTTCGATCCTCCTTTGTGATTGCCACGGCACGATGAATCTCTTTATTCATTAGGCGAGCGTGGACTTGATTCAGATTTGGGAGCGGAACGGTGCTCAGGATATTGGAGCGAACCGTTCGATAAGTGGAGTCATCTAGTCCCATGAGAAACTGGTAAACCTTCTCCTTTTCCCGTTCACAGCTTAGTTCTTTCTCAACTCCACACTTGCACCCACACGTACAAGTTGGATGTTTCACATAAGCGTTAAGCTCTTCCCACATGCCTTTTAACTGATTGTAATAGGCACTCAATGTCATACCCGACTGCTTACAGTTCGCAATTTCGCTTTTCAATTGGTATACGCGCATGTCGTTGCCAACAGAAAATCGCTCTTTCAAGTCTTCCCATAGGTCCTTTACGCTCTCCATATAAGACACGCTAGAACGTAGTGACGAATCAATAGTATTAAAGATCCATCCTACAAGCATAGCATTCACGGCACTCCAGTCGTCATAATCGGGGTCAGTTTCAGACGGCTGCGATATGCGACCATCGATGAAAGCCAACTTCTTTTTGGCCTTCAAAGCATTGCGTATCGCCTTCATCCATTCGTCGTAGTTATCGCCCTTGAGCACCACGGGTGTGATGATCACTCCAGGGTTGTCAGCATTCGTCATGTAATACAGGGAGCTTGGATCGGTCATTGGAGATCGTCTCACCAGAGGGCACGTCGTTGTACCTTCTCCGGCTTTGTTCTTCTCCCCGCCGTCGGTCATATTTCTTTAGTTGGTTTAGGGTTTTTCTCTCCTTGGCTCTGATACCATGTAAACTTTGTGTGGAGAGAAAAGTTGTTGTTCTCATTAAGCAATGTTACAGCTTATATACAGGATCAACGTAGACAACTCTAATATTACATATGGAGTGATTTACGTTAAGTAGGAAACTAACTAAAGCGATACATATACAGCCTAAATATACGGAGGCTCTAATAGATCTCTTCGGCACCACGAGTATGAATTATCATATTGGACGAAAAAGAGAGGTTTATGACAGAAATTAAAAGAATTGTCACATTTCATCTGAAAATAAATAAAAGAAAATAACTTAAAGTCTCTCCAGCCAGCTCGTTAGCTAGCCGACATTTGGCAAAACGATGAGGAATGGGTAACCGCCAACTGTAACGTCAAGCGAACATCTAATCTCCTTTGGGCTTTGGGTATTCATTTCGTTTTCCTCCGCAACAACCAACGTTAAAAGTAGGTGTAGAATTCCCTATTTCCCCCATTCCGCCCACACATTGATACGGTTGATATAGCGTTGAACTAACATCCACACCACACAAAATAATATACTCTCAATTTAAATAAAAATTTTCCCATAATATTTAATTCTCTTACCCATTTTTTGCTTACTCTCAAATTATATAACCTCATACAATATGTGAATTGATCTTAACCCCAAAGTTCAAACGATTTTATGCTTTGTTTTCTTTTATGCAATTTTTTTTCATTTTTTCATCGACTTATAAAAAAAAAATTAGAAATCCTTATCATTCTAGTTAACAAAGGTCTATAGATAAATTATTAGTTTAACACTCTAAATTTATAATTTTATAAATGAGTTTTGGCATTAATCACAAGTAATAAATACTCTTCAACTTCATTGGTGGGAGATAACTTCAGAGATGAAAATTACATAAAAAAATTTGGTAGTAGTTCAACAGCATTTAATGGCCGTCTCTCATATATAGAGTTTGCCTTATTCGTTAGATTTGGGTACCCAAATTTCAACCTTACGTTAAACCATGTTTGTTCTTCTTATTTCCTGTTTCAGCACTTGGGTTTTTCTCAGGTCTGTCTCTTTGAAGCCAATTGTAACAGAGTACTTGAAGCTCTCGAGCTTTACTTTCCAATGGCTTCAAAGAGGCAGGGGTCCAAAGCAAGTAAAGAAGCTAAGTCCGGACCCGAGAGAGAAAGACCAAACATGGGAGGAGATGAATTTGTTGCTTGACTTGCCCGAACTCGCATTCGACGACATACTCGAGAAGTTGTCGCCTGTCGAATTATGCAGCTTAGCAGCAGCATGTAGCTACTTGAGGGAGAGGTGTACGAGTGACCATTTGTGGGAGATGCATTTGAAGCAGAAATGGGGTATTGTGATGAGTCCTGTTTTCTTCGAGGAATGGCGGTCTTATGTCGATTCATCAAGTGGTTGTTGTAGCATAGCGGACAGCGATAAGGGCCTGTTCGGATCGCTGAATGGCGTGTGGCCTTCATCTTGGTTTCGACCCAAGACGAACGCTAAGAGCAAGTCAAGAAGAACCTGTCTCCCTGCCGATTCGCTCATGGCTTTGTACCTCTCTCTTGAGAGTGGCAAGTTTTGGTTCCCTGCTCAGGTCTACAATCGCCAGGTAACTAACTAACATCATGGTTCACTTTGTGCTCCATCGTAAATAGGGATGACAATCAGACCCGGACAATCTGTGACGTTGTTTCTTATGCTAATTATTGTCCTTTCTATGTTGGCATGGCAGAATGGGCATATGGGGTTTATGCTTTCTTGTTATGATGCAAAACTAAGTTATGATTTCCAATCAGACACGTTCCTGGCAAGGTACTTCAAAAGAGTTTTCGTGTTCGAGTCATTTTTCGGGGGCTCGCCTATTTTTTACTTATGTATGCTGAACAAGCAGGTACTCTCCTAATGGGAGACGGACGATAGAAGAAAGTGTGCAGTGGGATAGGCTTAGAGTAGCCCCCATTGATACAGCTGCAAACACCATTCACATTTCGGATTGTTTGGCCGAGTTAAAGCCCGGTGACCACGTAGAGGTTCAATGGCGAAAAACCAAGGAATTCCCTTATGGTAAACTTCTCAATTTCACCTAATAGTTTTGTGATACCCGGCGAATGATATGTATGTCTCGAAACGCTTTGGCCTATAGAGACAATGGGTCAGATTGCAGAGCGTGACATCCTCGAAGTTAAATTAAGCAGTTTCCTTTGGTTTGCTCTGAATATGCAATGCAGGCTGGTGGTATGCAGTTATCGGTCACTTGGAATCATGCAACGGGAATAAGGACTTGTGCCACTGCCATGATAGCGGTGAGTACTTGCACGCGATCGAATAGTCGAGACTAACACGCATAAACGCAAGCGCTAGCTACTAATGTGACGAATAACCAATAGTTGCTACTTGATGGCAGGTCAAGTCGCGGTGGAATTCAACCAATACACACCGGGGTCGCGGTGGAGACGGATCGTGATAGACAGGAAGGAACACAGAGAGGAGGGAAACGAATCCGACGGTTTCTACGGAGGAGTTAGGAAGCTTTACAAGGAGGAGGAGATCTCTAAATGGAGGCGCTTTTGGCCTGATCAAGTCTATGACTAGTTTTAGTCAGTTAGTTCATTCTTCACCACCCATCAGGAGAGTGTACCTGCTTGTTCAGCTGCGATTTGACTCCCTCTCTCAGACTGTGGCAGCAATTTGGTAAGCTTGCACGAGATTTGTGGCTCTCCAGTTCATTTTATTTGGCTGGAGCTCCAAGGGGTCGGATAGGAGTTAACTTGTAAGAGTATGTATGATTTATAAGGATTTTATTAAGAAATAAGATTATGTTAATTAAAGTTAAAAGTACATGGGTCCAACAGGAAAATATCAAAGCTAAGATATGTTTGGGGCAATGACTCATTTATCTACAGCTTCGAATCAAAGTAGGATAATTTAGTTTAATTATTGTGCTTTCATTGCTATATTAATATGGTTTCGTCATTATGTTATTGGGGTTTTCTATTATATGCAACGATAGTTCTATCATTTGGTTTAGCTACTTTCATAGCTATGTTAATATGGTTCCATTATTATGTTATTGAGGTATACAACTATGATTCTATCATTTTGTTAATGCAATTTCAACGTTATGTAATTTGAATTTTATCATCTAGATCAATAATAGTTTCATCATTTAGTTAATGCGGTTTCATTATTATGTGATTGTATTTCTATGATTATGTTATTGTGATTCTGTCGTTCAGTTTTAATATTGGTTCTATTGTTATGGATTTTTTTTTAACTTTTTCTAATAAACTTTTTATAAAAAATTTAGTCAACACAGGTCATTGCAAATAGATTGATCCAACTATCAATGAGGATTGATTGAGGGAGGAGTGAAGACCAATTCCAAACAATACGAAATGAGTAGTGGACCATATTAGGATGTTGTATTTTTCAACATTGACATGTATAAGAGAGAGAGAGAGGAGGCTGATAGTGAATTTGTGAAGGGATAGTAAGAAAGAGAGAGAAGTTGACCTTGGATACGGAAAGAGAGAAGTTGGTATATTCTTCACAGCCGTCTCTGGTGGATGGAGAAATCGCGCCGTCACCCACGCTCCAAGAGAGTGACGTCATATGGTTGCATCTAGCGACTACAACTCTCTTTCCTTCTTGCTATCCTCAATTGTCGTCTGCGACGAGAACTCGCATCTCGCCGGCATCTGCAGCCTCGGCTTCTTTTGCCCCTACCGAAAATCGCCTTCATCCTCGCAACTACTCTAATATTGAATCCTTGAATCCCAGAATCACAGAAGAAAAAACAAAGAGTGTTGAGAAAACCTTTCAAGACAAGTAAAAATATCTGACACATATTCATCAAAAAAATTATACATGTCAATATTTATATACAAACTATGATAATATTGACATAGTCGAAATGTCAATATTAAAAACAAAACATGCTAACACGGTCCTTGCATACGATCTGGAATAATTGCTCTATGTACCTAATTTATAACGGTATCTACAAGAGGGCATATGTTCCAAAATTCTCACATGGACCAGATCATTATCCCATAATCTGTAAAGCATAAATAACAGCAGTTCAATTTTTTTTCCACTAAGAATAGCACCACATGGAATGGAACGAGTTCGAGTTATATTGATTGCAAACTTTTCACCCCTAGTAACAGCACTAATGAGTCTTTTCGATACACTGATAATTTGTGGTATACTTACATTTATTTATCCAAAAGAATTGTATGTCTTTTCGATGCATAGAATATTATCTATAACGAATGTTATGTCTCGCCAATAAAAAAGATGCAGACTCCTAAGAAAAAAGTGAATGCAATCCAAATGTCCTTTGAATCCAAACTTACCAAACTCAGAGTCAAAGGTTTCACACAGATGGATCATAGTAGACGACAGCTTCTCTAGGAGAGGGTGGTGGACGACAATATAAAAGGAACCTCACTAAAATGCCAAGGGAGAATGAGAAAAAGGATGAAACCAATGTGAACACATGTCAAATTTGTACGAATTGGAATTATAATCTTCAGAATACATACTATCAAAATTATTTTGTATCAAAATTTTGACCAATCTGATTCATAGTCCCTCCCAATAGACCCTTTAATTTTGGATAGGTCTAGGCGTGTGATTGACCATGACTATCATGTTATTGATGTCTTGTCATTTCATATATTTGATTCGTCAAACGAAAATGAAATTGTATAAACCACTTGGTATTAAAATTGATATTTTGACAAATCTAATCCCAGAATCACCCCTGAACCAGTCCGAACCTGCCCCCCTCACCCACCGCTGACCGTCCCCGGGTCGTCTTCGTCGTCGTTTCATTTCCCTTTCCTCTGTCCAGAAACAAAGAAAATTGAATAAAAAAATTAATAAAAAAAAATGAACGGCGGCCCCTCTGGCTTCAGTGAGTATTATGCCCCTCCTCTTTACACTTGTATCTTTTGTCGGATTATGGAACATAGGATTTGGGTGGTTTAGGGTTTTGTCCGATCTCCCAATTTCGTGTAATTTGTTTGGTTTGGATGCAGATAACGCACAAGTGACGAGGGCGTTCGTGATCGGGTCCTTGGTGTTCTCTGCTTTCTTCGGGATCCGAGGGGGCGCCTCTTCTCGTCTCGGCCTCTCCTCCCAGGTTAGGGTTTTCCCGAGCCAAATCCTCACCGTAGATGGAGGTGGTGGTCGTGTTTGCCGCGTTTAGGTGTCTTTGTAATTTGGTTTGTACGGGTCCGAGAAAGAGAAAAGGAAACTGGATGTTCGATATTCCCGAATTATTGAACCGTGTGAATGTGACGGGTTTAGGTTGACAATCCCACATCGCTAGTTGCGATTGTGGTGGGCTAGTTTATAAGTGTGGAAAATCCACCAACCCATTGCCCTAAAGGTTTTGGATTGGATATGGAGACAGAGCAAGTCATTGTTGCGCTCACACGACCCTCATTTCTCGCATGATTCTCAACTAGCTAATTAACGGAAACGGAGCACGAACCCGTTTCTTTCGCGGACAAGTCTGTACCGCGTGAAAGTGGGGTTCGCTATTGAAATGGCCACCAATTATCATGTTTGGCTCTGTGAGCTTGTAAAAGTGGATACTACTATGGTTTTCTCTGAAATGGAGTTTACCAATATGCAGGATATCTTCACGGGCCTGAAAATCTGGAAGTTGATAGCCTCAGTGTTTACCTTCTCCTCCACACCGGAGCTATTTTTTGGGTTGTACCTACTCTATTACTTCAGGGTGTTTGAGAGGCAAATCGGTTCCAACAAGTACTCCGTAAGTTATTTCTGGAATAATTTTAATGCTCATTGGTGTGAGAAGAAACACACACTCTTAATTTTTATAAGCAGTTCTCGCTTTTTGAGGAATAATGTGTGCAGGGTACTTAATTTTTATAAGCAGTTCTCGCTTTTTGAGGAGTAAGAACTATTTTGGGGCAAATATAGATATTTATCTTGATAACAAAAGTGGTTATGTAGAAGAAAAGCTTCATAATTTTTGGTTTTTGTGGCAGTAATATCTATTATCCATCCACCCTTCTAGTTTGAAACTTCACTATGTAAGGCAGCATGTACTGTTTCTGCTGATGTTCACCACTTTCTGATCTAATGGAAATGGGATGCTGTACCTGTTGTTCATTAGATTCAAGTTTCTTTCTGTCGTCCTACTTTTCTGACAGGAGTGAATGGTGGTCTGCATATGCAGGTATTCATTTTGTTCTCAACCGTGGTTTCTGTTCTGTTGGAAGTTGTTGCTTTAGCAGTTTTTAAAGGTATGCAATCTGCCTCGTAGCTCTATTGTTAATGATACTTATTGAACCATGTTTACTACTTGAAAATATTCCACGGAAGTCTTGTCATCCTTACCACCTTTCTTGTCCTTCACCATAGATGTGGTTTACCTTTTGAATTAATGTGTTGTAAAGAGACGCTGCCTCTATTATGTTCTTCATCTTAAACTTCACCTATCTGGATGGGCTTTGAATAACAAGACCGGACTTTGAAAGCTCATTCTGACAGTTGGGAAATAGCATGGTGGGACGCGTGTGTAGCATGTCCATGATGTCATTCTGCGTATTTAGTATTTTTGTCAACATACATTTGTTTCACTTGTTCCTTGTGCCTTCTAAAGATAGTTGATTTGTTTCAAATGGATGACCCTTTGTTATTTGTTGACGCTCAACTTTTAGCCGGATATGACATCTAAATGCTGTTTTTTGCAGATTCTGCGGTGAACCAACTCACACCTGGACCTTATGGAGTTATTTTTGCTTCATTTGTGCCCTTTTTCTTTGACATTCCAGTATCGACAATGTTCCGAGTATTTGGGGTGCGGTTCTCTAACAAGTCATTCATATATCTAGCCGGTTTACAGGTACTTGATGAAATTTAAGCTTTTCTTTCTTTGTCCATGTTGCTACTGATTATTTTTTTTTCTTTTCAACCTTTTTCTTCCGTTCTCCTTTATTCTGACTTCGATTCTGCAGCTTCTTTTGTCTTCCTGGAAACGTTCTATTGTGCCAGGGTTATGCGGCCTTCTCGCTGGTTCATTATTTCGACTAAATCTTTTTGGTATCCGAAAACTTAAGGTTGGTGACGAGAAATTATATCAGTATGTAGTGTTACAGAATATGTTTGGCGAAGCCCTAGTGTCATTGGTTGAATCTTTTGCTCCTTGAAATTTACTTGTTCATTACTAAGATTATTGAATCTCTTTGAATTCTATCTTCGTTTTCAATGTCTTATCCCAGTGTTATGCTGTCAGATCGTTCCCTTGTTATTGCTTGACTGACTATTGTTACTAACCATAAAACTTGTTGATTACCGTGAAAAGCTAATATTGTGCCTCTTGAAAAGAGCTAAATAGCGGTGTCCATTTTTTCAGAATGAAATATTCCTTGTAGTCCTTTTACTATGGTGTTTTGATACTGTTTTGTCAGCCTTGAGTCTTGGAATGGAATTAATCGCAGAACTTTTCTGCTGTTTTTGTTTGGCAGTTGCCGGACTTTGTCTCTTCATTCTTTTCACGGCTGGCTTGGCCTCCTGCTGGAAGTTCACGTGGAGCATCAAGTAGAAATGCTGTTGGAAGCTCACCTTCCTATGCAGGTCGTAGTTTGGAGGTAAGAAGTTTGCCATTCATAGAATGGAATGTCAAGACTCTTTAAATATCAATATGCCCTTGCTTGCAAGTATCACTTGTTATAGGGCGGAACTGTATATGACTGCTGGATGTTGGTGAACTGCTATGCTGTTGGCTTTCAATATGCTCAGTTGTTGCAAACAGCATCAAACTTTCACCGGTAGATGTTATGGTTGGAGTTTGTTGGAGTTTGCAAGTGTGGTGGCTTGTTTGTAATTGTGCAAGATCTACTTCCTCATTGCCTTCAGGTTTTAAATAGGATCTGTCAATTCCTATATGGTATCAGAATCAATTGCTCATGTGAGACCTATGCGGTCCATTGCCCACCTCCATCTCATGTCATGTGGCCTTGTTTATAAATGTGGAAAATCCACTTACTCGTTTCCTTAAGGTTTTAGGTAGCATATGAAAATTCCTATAGAGTTGTCTTTCCGAGGTATATTTCTACAGAATCTTGCTTGCCAAAAGACCAAAACTGTTGGCCTTTCCTCCAATGATTAACAGCTTCCTTGTTGGATTATCTCTGGAATGATGTGAAATTTGTCCATAAGAACTGATATCTTTCTTTGTTTCCAGAGAACCTACCCTGCACCCACAGCACCTTCCATAGAGCCGCCGGACGGTTCCATTGCTACCCTTGAAGCTATGGGCTTCGATAGGAACTCCGCTAGACAGGCTCTTATTCAGGCTAGGAACGATATCAACGTGGCAACAAACATTCTTCTCGAAGCGCTGTCACACTGATGGTAAGTAGCTGTTGGTGCAACAAAACTGAAATCCTGAATTCCGAGCCACAAGATGAGTTCCTATACACAATCCTTGTGCGGAAACTAGGCCGACGAGCTTTTTCAAGGATGCGTAGATGCTCATGAGATATAATCTCAATGGATTGGCTCTTGGTTTAGCTATTATCGGTTAGATCAGATGCATAACTGACAAAAGTATAGGAGCTTGTACACAATTCTTCACGCCACTATGCAGATAGTGCACTTCAAAAACTCGTCAACGTACATTGGCGTTTGTAAGTTAATATTTGAGACGGATCATCTTTGCTAAAATTTGCCGTGTTTAGAATGTTGCTTTCTTCTAAGCAGAGAGCTCTTTTGCAATTTAGTGGCTAGGAAGACGCGTATTTTTTAAATCTGGAAAAAACAATTAACCTTCTTTCCCTGTCTGACATAAAAGACTCGCTCTTGGTACACGAAAACAAATACTGTTTGATGTTATGGACTAAGAATTCGGTTAATCCTTTATTACGTCTTAATTCAAAGTGTTTGATTTTGAAAGTTTCCAACGGTGTAGGAGATGGTGACAACATCACAACCTAAGCTTTTTTCCTTTACAACAAAGGGATAAAATTATATTTTGAGAATGTTTTACTTGATCAAATTTACATGTATTTTTTTGAACTAAACATTAAGAATGCATGTACTGCAGTCTGCATATAATGAACACACATATAAATGTAAACAACAAACATATAGGCATTGTCAATAACGATGAATCAATGTTTTAAACAAATGGAAGGCGAATTTTGGTTCTCCCGGTTTACTTGGTCAAATCTTGGTCGAATCGAGATTTTTTTATATATTAATAATTATTAAATAAGCTAAAATAAATTTTATTATAATGACATATATCATATAAATTCAAAATTTTACCAACTTTGGTGTATTTAAATAAAGTATTCAAAAATTAATTTAATAAATCTAGAAAAAAAATTAGTTCAACAATTTTTGGGCGAGATCGTGGGCATTTTTTTCTCGATCACTTTTTTCGTATGGCTTTATTTAATTGTTTTAACTTTTGAATTGTCAAAATTTGGGAGTTTGTTTCCTCTCAAGGTGAACCTGGTTAGCCTATAATGCTCAACCATATTTTGAGTGGTGCAACCACTCTAATTTTTAGACAAAAAACTAAAGTCAGATTTATCTCTGGCTAGTAGTCCAACTAGTTGGACTACAGGTTAGACCGTAATTTTGTAAACATTGATAGAAATATCTTTGCCTCAAAAAATAACGATAGAAATATCTTATGTATATTTGATTGGACACATTTGTGTACTTAGAATTGTCTGATTTTATAGAATACCTGTGTATCAAAATATGACATGTCAAATTTAACTTTCTTAATAATATAACCGTATATTCCATGACATAATTTGATCAAAGATGTATGAAATTGGTATTATTCATTTACGTATTGTAATTAAACGAAAGATGAACTAAACTATGGTCAAGAGTCGAGAAATAGTAACTCGTGGGACCAAACAATCCAACAAATTCCCCCCAAAAAAATCGAGTTAACAAATTGTCAAAAGCTTACAATGATCGAAACAGCAATATACTGCCAAAAAATTAGACAATGACCCATGCACTAAAAATGCAAGTAAAAGTTTCCTCTATTCATTCAGATAATGCAAAATTAAACTGATACGCCAACCGGAATGCTAGAACAAAACTGGACAGTTCATTCTTCTTGTCAGGAAAAAACGAGTCACGAGTTTACACATATGGAGTCGACCGACGACAGCATCGTGGCCGAGATTCCTCATTTTCACAGAAACAGTTCTCTATAACGTATAATCAAATGCGCAAGGTGTTTCCGTATCGACAACAAATTTACAGTGACAGACAGAGAACTGCTATACAGAAAACAGTTCCCGAAGAAGATGGAGGTTCTGATTTACCGTTGAAGTGTACACTGTATGAACAAGACTGTCAGCTTTCCTTGTCCTCCTCCATGGTATAAACGGGTATCTGCCAGATCTTGGTGTTCTTCTTTGGATCATCGGTTAGGGCAAGGTCTGTATCGTCTTCCTTAAACGTTCTAATCAATTTTTTGGCACCCATCAATATAAGCCTCTCTATCATGAACAGTTGATAATTGTTCTCAATCACTGGATCGAGGACGCTGCTGTAGTTGGATGAAAATGCCAGCTTGTATCTGTATGAATAGACCAGATTGCTCATCTTTAGTATCGCAATAAAAAGTAACTATGTTCTACTGATACCTCACCAAGAACTCATGAGGTGTAGATTCCGAAATTACTCGCTGAAAAAGCACACTATTTTAGAAATGAAATGGAGAGTCAAAGATTCTTGGTAGGTGACGACATCACCTGACACAGCCAATATTATTATACGTTGCAGAAGTAATGTCATAACCACTCCAATACAGAAAGAATTGAGTAACAAGGGAGACCAAAATCCAATTTATGGACCCATGACGAATGAAACAACAGCATCCATTCAACTTAACATCACTGTAAGGAAAAGATATGGAAAAGTTGTTTAATAAACAACGCAAAATTGTTCATTGATATTTGCGTAAACAGATGGTATAAAGAAAATTATATTTGTGTTTTTTATGCACCAATAATGCCAACACTTGCACAGAATAGGTAAGACAAACCAAAAAAAGCCTCCTCCAACTGAACCTAGGAAGTAGCGGTTATGAATTTAAGATCTTCAAGAATTACCGGACAGAAAGAGGAGAAAAGAATTCCGGTGTCTTCTCATTTGATGCAATATAAATAGTTCTTCCTTGAGGGACCCATTTAGCAATTCTGGGAAGAATAAACTCCGGACGTGTGTCTCTGTCTAGATGCGGATGTAAGCTCCGGGCAACCCCAAACCTATCCTTCCTAGTTTTTATTTTATCACCTCGACGGACATGTATGGCGTCATAATCACCAAGAAGTGCTTTAATCTGAACACAAACAATCATTACGAAGCTACTAGGTCAACCAAAAAGTGCCTTACTCATGATTTCACAAGAGATTTCTCACTTAAGTTAATTTTGAGAACCATTCATAATTAATCCACTAAACATGACAGAGTCATTAGACACCGAAACAGTCAACATTTAAATACTCAAGGAAAAGGATGAAGAAAAGGACGATCCACCTATTTATTGGAGGCATCAAACCTATTATGTACTAACCTTGTTAGCAGCAGTTCTTAATTTCGCAGATGCCATTGATGGAAGAAAAGAATATGGTAACATTATAGCACTCCGATTGTTTCGGTCCTTGCATTCCATGAACCTGAAGCATAAAGGAGATTCATCTTATGGAAGGCTTTTGAGATTTCAGAGTGAATGCAAAAATGTATGGCTAAAGTTTCACTCTCAATGTTAGCTAGTTAATTCTAATCTATAATTATCGCCACCCTTCCGGCCAATCAGACAATTCTGAACTCGGCAACCATACAAGAGAGCCAAAACATTAACTCAATACCAGCATCATCACAAATCAGAAAAAGAAAGTGAAACAACATGGTTTCCCTTCATAATTTAAAATCATAAGCACCCTGTCTAATGTTTAAACATGGGCGTGATAAAAGCAATAAGACATAAAGAAAGACCATAAGTCAAATTGTTTATAGAAAAAGAAAACCTGCATTAAATCACAACTTAAAAACATTTATTTGATCTTTCTCATTAAAGTCAAACTCCCCCTTACCAACAATCTAAAATATTTCAATTTAGCCACAGAACATAAAAGTAACATTGAAAAACAAATACCAGGAAAGAGGACTAGCTGATCGTTGAATGAGCAGTAAATTTGAATAGCGACTATTGTTATTGAGGTCGACGCGACTAACACCCTCCACATTGGCAACTCCTCTGGTTCCCAACTTCATACTCGTTGATAGTACATGATACCACATTTTCGAGTTGTCCAATATAACAGGCACTGTTTCAGATATGAGGTCAATATCATACAAAGACTCCATGGAGCAAGAGGCCGCAGCCCAGCTGCAAGGCAACATACATCAATATAAACACACAAATCAATACCGTTCCAAGAGAGAATTGGCAGAACGCAAACTAAAGAATTCACCTTTCCTCAGACATTTCATTTCCATCACGATGAAGTATCGCCTTCTTGTTATGTATGGGATTGATACACATCGAGGAAGGCATTACAAAAGTTCTGCAACAATGAACACAGCTACCCCAATCAAACTCGAGCAAATTACTTATCACCCTCCACATTATATGATGCAAACATCGAATTCAATCCTACCTATTTCCTTGTTCATCAATGTCCCTCCACCAAACAAGCCAAACACAGACCCAAGAACTGAACAAACAAAGTGTGAAATAGTATTTTTGTGGTTTATGCCACTTGGTACCGACTAATCCAAGTTCGAGCATGCAACTATTTAACACCACTGATGAGTCCGCAAGTACTCGAACCCCGGAGTTGTTTAAACTAGAAGAACCCAGTTGATCTAAGTGCTTGTTGGTTAATAATAAATAGTTACCTATTCAAGACTCCACATTGTACGATCCAAACATCGAATTCAAGCCTACCCATTTCCTAGTTCATCAATGTCCCGCCACCAAACAAACGAAAACCTGACCCGAGTACGAAATAGTTACCTACCTATTCAAGAACAGAGCTTCCTCAAGTGCACACCGGAGGCTGGACTCCTGGTGGCCAAGCCCTTCACAGGACTCACAATGCTTCCCGGGGCAGTCAATCCGCTTCCCCCAGTAGAGGTACTTATCGTGGAGAGTGTGGACCCTCTTGGGACGCCTGGTGGGGCCCAGCCTGAGGAGAGCCTGTGAAGCAAGAGAGAACCCATTTGTGGAAGCTAGAGAGGACAAGAGGTAGAGCAATGCGAGGAGGGAGACGGAGAGGAGGAGGAGGATGAAGATTGGGGATCTGGGTTGCTTTAAAGTTTTGAGCTTTATGGGTTTATTGTGGATCGTCGCCATCAAGAGGGAGGGAACGGTGTAAGGGTCGTCCGGTGGTTGGGATTTGAGGGAGCAAAGAGGAACAAGTGGAAGAAAAGAGGTGGTAGATGCTAGCTAGTGTCATGGACGGACGACCGGTCGCTTTTTTCATTAACAAAAAAGTATGTAAATTAATGTCGGGTCAACTATCGTGTCATATTTAAAGACGAACGACCACATACATGCTCTTCAAACTTCAAAGAGAGCGGTTTTACTTTATTTTTTCCAAGAAAATTTAGTCAGAGTTTTTTTTTATTTTAAGAATTTTTTTCCATTTATGTAAAATAGTGTGAATTACTCATCGAATCCTAAGATATAAGACAAAAACTATTGTTATCTTATCACTAAAAGACGATTACTAGTAGGAGGATCACAATAGTTATCTTGATTTATTTTAGTTAAAGCAATAGTTTTTTATGGTGGTAAGTTAAACCAATAGTTGTTGAATGGTCTCTACCATTATTAATATATTACCAGATCTTTGACTGTTGCTTGCCGGATAAGCTCTTGAAAGGATGATGTAATTTTACAACTTTTAATCGGTGCCAATTACACTTTATGACTTTTAATTTTAGGCGAAAACAGTTCGTAGTTTTTTATTTTTTGAATTAATTCCTGAATCCAAATTTTGAGAGCTTTTCTAGCCAGACATGACAAAAGTATCTGTAGGTATATGCCATGAAAATGATTTCAGATCTTTGATTGTTGCTTGCCAGGTACAGGTAAGCTCTTGATATGATGCTGCATTTTTACTACTTTCAATCAATGCAAATTATCTCTAAAAAATCAATCTAAATTTCACTTTTATGACTTTTGATTTTGGGCAAAATAGTTTGTAGTTTCCAGATTTTTTAATAAATTAACTATACTGAAAGTTTAAAATTGTTCAGTTTATTGTCAATGGAACCAAATTTTGAGAACTTTTCCGGCTGGACATGCCAAAAGTATCTCCAAGTCTACTGAAAATTATGACATCTCAGTTTAGTTGTAGATTTTTCTACAAGTAATATCTCCAAGTCTACAGAAAATTATGACATCTCAGCTTAGTTGTAGATTTTTCTACAAGTAAAATATTATTCTTCGTAAAATAACCAACTGTGGAAAAATACATTGAAAGTATCAAGAGTACCAAATATAGGCTAAGAGATTACACATATTAAACAAACTATTATGATATGTGAAATCTGACATTCAAAGTTATCTCCAAAAGAAACCCTAAACCCAAACTAAACCAAAAGCACATATAAACCAATTGACGCCTAAAAAATAAAATTGTGATAATACATGGTTTTTAATATTCGTTGGTCACACAAAGAACGACGCCTATAACCACTCTTTTAAAATCCCTTCTAGAAAATTTGGAATTTCCCTGTCCCATATTAAAAGTAATTTTTCCGTTGTACGAGATTTCACTTCCAAGTGTCTGGGCCTCAGACTCCGGCCCAACACTTATTTTCTTCCAAACCTGAGAATAAATTGAGCTTCGGGCCCATCAAGCTCCTGAGTGAGACTCGGCCTTCTCAAGTCTTCAAGGCTTGCCTTAATTATTAGATTTATAGGAAAGGGCCGAATGCGCCAAACATAAACATAAAACTGGGCTCGTGTTTGTGCTTTAAGTATTTTTGTTGTTTGTAAGCCTTTTTAGTTTTTTCCTTCCTTTTTGAAATTATATAGGTTTTTAGTTATTTATGTGCAAAAAAAGGTTTTAGTCACCACTTCCCGTAAGACATTTCATTTACATTGAATATTTGCTTGGATCGTTGAAGACTAGCTCTTCGGAACAGCTCTTGATCTTTATGTTTGCGTTTTACATGTTTTGTTTATGAAAGAATGTTGTTATTTGTTGAATTGATAATTTCTTGATCTTTATGTTTGTCATGTCATTACCACCCAGGAGAGAGATATATATATATGACACGTCGATGATGTAGTGCTGACATGAAAGGTCAACCATACACAAACAAACTCTGATAAAAAAATTGTTAAACAAATGTCACTTTCAATAGAGTCAATAAAGCTAAACCATAGGATACCAATAAGTTAAAAAGTATGAAATTACATGGTACTAATATGAATTATTTCCTAACTTTTTTTAAGGGATACCCAACAAACTTTTTCATGGTTTACTTAAATATTCATTCAGTTTAGCTTACTTCAATTTAGCATAGCTAATTTGTGTTTACCATCAACAATGCATAAAACCCAACCTGTAAACAAAACAATACAAAATACACTATAAATATAATTATTTGTACGTAAAACCAAACTAACTAAAAAAATGATTTTATTCTTCATAAAGTTGTGCGGGAAAGAGTGAGAATCTGTTACAGTCGCTCAAAATTATTATCAGCCGGGTCGAAGTAGAGATTTTATTAATAAAACAAACGAAATCCTATCTACGAGATGGAAAATAATTCCTGCGCAAGTATTGAATCCTGAGTACACCCCAAAGAATAAAGGATTCAAGGATCGCAAAGCTATAAAAATAAAAATAAATAACAAACAAAAATAAAAGTACCCTTTTGTCCAACCTACCCCATTCCAGTATAATGCAGTCTACAGTATACTTGTTCTTCAACTTGTAGATGCCATTATTTCCGAACTGAATGATTTTCATCAATCTTTTTTAATAAGTATAACTTTAAAAGCTATGTTTCCATTGCGAACAATTTTTTACATTCATTTTACACTACTTAGTATTAGATTTACTATAGTCTGTACTGAGAATTTGAACTCGATATCTGATTTATTCATGATTAGCAAAAAACCTCATTTTCAATTAAACAAACATTGTTAAGATAATTTTATTGCCAATCGGTATTTATTAGTTCATTAACTCATATCATAATAAGTATTCAAAAAAGTTATCAAATAGTAACGTAAATCAAAAAGAGAAGGCGTGAAAAAAGGAACCTGACACAGACATAAAACTTGTTCCTCATGTCAGGAGAGAAACAGAGAAAGATATAAAAGATCACGTTGAATTCACCGAACAGAAGAACAAAAAACATAACGGTAGAACCGTAGAAGGTAGACAGACGCAAACCATTAGATTGTTAAATTTTGTGTATCTAATTCAAAATTTTTAGATAATTGATAGATAAACTATCTACATTTATAATGTGATTTAATTTTTTATAGAAATTTGATATGAGTTTTTTTATACAATTTTTCAAACACAATTCATCAAACTAAAATTTTTACGAGTTTAACTAAGATTCTCGTACTTTCAAGCAGAAATTATGCGAGTATAACAGATTATGAAGAGATTTTTTTTTTCTAATATCACGTTATAATCTCATTATTGGATTCAAAATCTTAAAACAGTAAATATATAGATAATTCATGCTTAATTGACAAATTCGATATGGTATTATTTTTTAAATAGATACACACATTGCAATTTGCAACGGCTCTTCTTTCCGAGGAGGAAGACAAAAAAATGGTTCCCAGCCCAAGAATCGAAGATAAAAAAGGTAGACTGTCGTGGCTAGGCCCTTGTCGGGGACGTGCTCGATTTATCCCACGACTTTCACTGTCTATAGCCGCCCCACGGCGTGATGGCCTCTCCTTTTTTTTTTTTTTTTTTTGACCTTTTCGCATTCTCTATTTCGAATTAAGAAAAGTAATACCAGACTCTGGTGGAATTTTGAGGAACCAAATCAGATCATTGACTAACATTACCTAAGTTAACTAGCCAGGTTATTGTTCTCGCTTATGCATGATTAGAGTTTGAAAAACTATAAAAAAACAAATAGTATCAGATAATTATTGAAATAATTTAGATATCTTTAAAAAATTTATCCAACTAAAATTCAGATTAATTAATTTAATAATGTCAAATTGTATGAAAAAAATCATTATCCTTATTTTCATAAAAATAAGAATTTCAATAAGATTCAGGTCCTAAACTTTCATGTCAAAAGAAATAACTCTTAAATGGTTTAGATCAGTCAAAAGTATTTAATCTAATAAAGTAAAATATAACATCAATTAACGGAGTTTGAGATGCATTAATACTTTTTGAATTTAATAATTGTCCTATGTAATTTGGTTACACAAATTTACCAAAAAACAAAGACTCGGATTAGATCATAAAAATGTCTAATTTTCCAACTTTTTTTTCTTATAAGTTTCAACTTTACTTTCCAAAGAATTGCACAGTTCCAAATGTGCATTTTCCTTTTTGTTTGTTTCTACCTTGTTTTTAAATTTTCTGTGTAGGTGCAATCATTACACCCTATATACTTTTCTTCATATTTGTGACATCATAGCATGTGTGTTCTTATATTGTCGGCTTGTCCTTGCTCCCAGACAACCATTACTTGTGTGTCGCATCACTGAGAATGTTGACCCGTGAGTCCATCATACATTCTCGAAAAATTCTTATATTTGGCACATATAAATTAATCTCCCCCATTTAAAAAATGGGCTAAATATTCTTTACATTTTCGTGAAAACTATAAATTTTTCAATGATAATAGCCAACACATGAAATTAGGGAACCATTTCGATTATTTTTAAAACAATTTTATGTGCACAAAACTAACAAATAGAGAGACACTCTTCCTTGTTCCTATTTTTCATGACGGACTAGGGTCTAATATACGCAGAGAATAACGCACACAAAACTAGAGGGATCTTCGAATGATCAACTTTAAACGTTTTGGCAGGATCTATATAAATGCTTTTAATTAAGTTCCTCCTTACGACAAATAAGTTTTTCATTTTCACCAAAAAAAAAATAAGTTTTTCATTTCTACCTAAATGGTTACTTTAATGGAACTTAACTCACAACTTAATTATAAACAAACACATCACAACTCAGAAACATTAAAAACATTAACGAACACATAAACGCAAAGCAAGAAAATAAAAGGGGAAGTGTAGACTCATGATATGCATTCATCAACATCTGCTGCGGTGGCCAAGAGCAGTATATTGTGAAAGCTCCCTCCAAATGTTTGCAAACGACGACTATGCATTTCTAATTCTGTAACATCAAAATCCCATTATTTTTCATGTGGTAAAATTTAAAAATCCCACTATTTTTTGAAAAGGCAAGTCTTGAACTCAATGACCTTATAGATATTTACATCAAAATCCCACTATTTTTTCACCAAGCTGACCAATTTTAGATAGTTTTTAGCTTGGCGAGTTGTCCACTGATCTACTAGCACCAGCAATCAATTTACAATGTTTGTGAAGGTATTTAAGAAAAATATTATCTTGATTACTCGATAAGTTTACTCTAGTTGCGAAAATGACCACTATTCGATTGCTTTTGATAATGATGGCTGCATAAAAATTGATGTAAAGAGTAAATAGACGTCAATACAACATTTTTTTTCATGGCTACTTAGAGAATGACATTTACATTTTTTTTGTGTGTGAATAGAATGACATTTACATGGAGAAACTATAATGATACTTTTGAGAAGGTAAGAATAACTTTGTGTGTTGGTTGAAAAATAGTGTGTATCATCTGACACAGAATATAAGACAATGATAAAAAAAATTAAACTAATCATTATTGATACGATAAATATCAGAACAAGTGCAAGAGTACAAGATCACTCAAGTAATATGGTGATAACTGAGATCGTCTCCATAGAGACAGGTGGATCAATTCTCTAATTACTAAATTATGAATTCTTAATCTTAATCTAAACAATTGAGACTATATACTACGAATAAGATTGCATTCGAGTCTAAGGTTGTCAATCCTAAACCCTAACAACAATATCTAAGTAAAGATAAATAAATATAACAAAATAAAATGGATATGATCTCGTGCTAAGGACTAAGGTTGTCAATCTCAATCTAAGAACACAATACAAATCAATCAATAAATAATCAAGCAGATGAATGTAAAAACAATTCTTGAATGCAAGAAATAAAAATACCGCATTGATTGAAAATCCAAATTGTCAATTACAATCCTTGAAGCAATTGAATAAAAAGCTAGGACTAATGACTCTTGCGTGAAAACTGACCAAGAATGACTCTAACCTAAGGCTTAAGGCCTATATATAGTCAAGTCAAGATACTAAATAATAACTAACTAAACATGTGAGATTTTGTCTGAAAATGGCCCCAATTCAGTCTGGCCAATGCCCACTGGGTACTTCGCGTGAAGGTTTTGTTCCCCCCAGCATCTGATGGGTACCAGCGTTCACTGAGAAGCCAGCGTCCGTTGGGTCCCAAAACTCAAAACATCAAAGTTGTAGATCAAGGTGTAACGGATCTACTCATTTGGTATCACTCAATTCAAAGTTCGTATGAAAAAGTTACGGCTATTTTAGCAAAAGTCGACAGACTAAGTCTAAATCTGTCCGCTACCCTTCTTGTTGTTCTTCTCCATTCTGCTTGATCTCTACCTCGATCGTCCAGCTTGCCATTCCTGCCAAATACTTACAAAACATACAAAAACTAATAGATATCCCACTTCTCGACACAATACGACAAAACAACTCAAAGATGTACCAAACACGACACGAACAAACTCAAAACATGACTAATACATATCCAAATAATGCTAATTGGACACATGTTCACCACACATCAATTATTTGGTAGGCTGAACACATAAAAGAATGAACTTATAACGTCTCGTGATTTGATCGATTAGTTTCATATACTAGAGTTTTTTACAATGTATTTTGTCTTCTAAGAAACTTACTAAGAGGCAATTTATCTTGATTTTATTCCCAACCATATTAATTTTGAATTTTTTTAGCATGTGCGTCAAAAAAAGATGTACCTTGTTGGTACGGATAGTACCAAATAAATTACTTAAGCATTTTAGACAATAAATATACGATATATCATGGTCACCCCTCCCTAAATACGTGACATCATTGCCACTTTAGATAAAGATAGTCTCTGATTCTCTTGGTTGCATGTGCATTCGATCATCCAACCACATCGTACAAATCAAGGCACTTTGATATCAAATATAATGTTACATGGTTTGACTTCTACATACGAACATAAATCTTTTCGAGCATATTTTGTATTTGCTTGCATGGTCTATGAAAAATTTCCCAAGAGGTAACTAATCTTAATTGTACTCTCAATTATGTGCTTTTAATTTTAGAATTCTTTCAAAATTTGTATAAAAAAAATATATTTTATTAATATAGATAATACCAATTAAATCACAATATACACATCGGATATCACAGTAATAGTATTGAGAAAGGCAATGTATATATATAATGTGTAGAATTATTATTTATAAAATAAGGTAAGTTTTTTGTTTTCCCAAGCAACTCACTTTTTTACTTGAAAACAACTAACCAAAACAACCAGGCCAAAATTAACGGCTGTAATAGTTTAAGTTAACTAATTCTACTTCATTTCATTGCGCTCCTTGGTCTACAAATACTCACATGTAACTAATTTATGAACAAAAACATTCACGTTCTGATAAATATAATGATATACTTTTCCAAACAAACCCATTTCGACTTTATCCCAATCACTTACCAAATGGTTCTTCTTCCATCATTTATGAGTTGAAATCCTTATTAGTAGTCTTTCTTGCAGACACACCCCTAATTTTTTATCGCATCTCGAATGTTAGGCATGCCAACTACCATAGAGTAAAAATCTCTGTAAGGCCATTCAAGTTCTCAAGTTACAATCAAATCTCAATTCTAAAGGCAAAGCATATGTAGAAGTGTGGGAGAGGGTCTTAAAAATACTAAATGTGTAGTGATGCATATTCTCGCCTCTAGTCCTCACTCGTAGCTAGCCCCTAAATTATCTAAGATAGCAGCGCACATTAATGAGGATACGCATCTCAGTAAGTCAGTACACACATACAATTTCTACATCAACTTATATCACATATTTCACATCAAATCGTATACAATAAAACTCTATAATCAAAGGCATACACATAAGAGAGATATCACATTACAACAAAGTAACAAACACATGTCCACAATCAAGCTTTTCAAACTGAAACAGAGGTTACCTATCTAACTAACTTAGCCAACTAACATAATAGAACTCACACAACGATCCCACAAAATAGAAACATGATAATCATATCACATTCACTTTTGGAGTTCTGGAGTCTATTCTCATCATGTCGGGATCCTTGTGGGGCACAAATAAATATCTACCGTTCCTACAAGGTAGGCCTAATAGAGGGAAATGTATTCCCTCCACGAGTCTAGATAGTCCACATATTCCCTATCCATTTGATCACACATATCTCAAGTTACCCGGTAGTCCCTTAAGCGATATGTGCAAACTAAAGAGCCCAATATGTATGGGACAATCTCGCATGTTTTTAGTCATATTAATTAAATACCAAAAATCCAATGTTCTGAATCCAAATTCCACAATTCGAAACTAACATCAATAATCCAAACTTCACATCCACAATCTGACACTCAGTTCAATAGCTCAAGACCCAATTTAGCAATCCAAGATTCAGTAATTTGGATCAACAATCTGAATCAATAATCCACAATCTGAATTCAATTCAAAACACAATCAACATTCAACTGTCACACACTCAAAAGTCCACAATCACGAATCCTGAAACTCAATCATATCCAAATCCGAATCTAACCATACCAAGCAACGATCCAGATCAATGTATAAATCACACAAGATAGACAGAGTTTACTTACAATAATCCAAAATCAGAAATTCAGCTTCAACCATATAAATCAACAATTTCGAAACCAACAACACGACTCAGCAAGTATAATATGGAATACGAAATTCACAACACAGAGCAACATATCAATTGTGTAACACGAACAGAATTCACTTACGCTCAACGTAACCCTAATGCTAAATAATCTTATAATTAAAATTATATGATACACCATTCCAAGTCTCATATTCATTATTTTACCAAGACCTAATGCTGAGCTTACAAACAATACAGAATATATGATGACGAAAATAATATTCTCAAATACGAAACCAAATATACAATATCATGATTTAACCAAAAACAATATACAATATCATGAAATAAGAAAGAACTGACTTACTTTCCTCTTTTATTCAAATTCGTAGTTGTCAAAGTTTATTTGTGCAAAAGGTCTTGTACATCTTTAAACGACATTTCCACTGTCCAGAATCTTGCCCATGGTGTTAGAAAAAGAACACCAAAGTTTCGTGTCAATCTGATAACATTACACCGTCGGATTTTATAAACAATGGTAGCTAATTTTGGGGCCTACGAATTTTCTTTATTTCTTTCTCTCCTTAGGGTTTTTCTTTTCTAGCTCTCATTATATAGATAAATATTAACCTTAATTTAGCTAATTACTATCTGGTCTCTTGATCTTGTACTATTATCTAAATTAATTTTACGATTCTCACATTTTTATATCACAACCACGCCAGAGTAATAACTCTACGCCTTTAAGATATTTACTACATTTTCTGATGTTGACTTATAATACATTTGACGGACTTTAATGCCGATTTTTCCTTCCGTGTTCACTCAAACATCCATTCTGATTGAATTTCCAAGGGAAAATTTTTGGATCGTTACATCTAGGGTCCTGATGACCTGGTTAATATCCTAACCGAGCCACTTTATCGAGCTCCATAACATGCTCATGCTCATCGATCATGTGCTCAGTGGGCATGATAAGAATTGGGATTTCTCACTGCTACTCACGTTGAGAATTTCATTATAGCATTTAATTTTACATCATAGTCATTGATTTATTTTCTTTAAGTCATGATAGTTTCGATTTTGATGTAGAGATTAAAATAATAACCCAAGGGCGAAGTACAAACAAGTGGATTACAAGTGACCACTGGGAAGTTAATTAATTTACTTATCCAAAACACAAGCAACTAATTTATCAATGAGGCAATTGTTCTTAGAATTCTTTGGACTTCTTTTTACATAAGTAATATGCCAATATATATGGATCTCCGAACCCAGTCAATTAATGTTATACCTTATATCGTTAAGATAAATAAGCCTTGGCTCAAACGCGGACAAGTTAGACGAGAAAGGTTTCAACTGGACAATTACACAAAATCCCCATACTGATACTATAAGACACTTCAATTGCAATAATAGTCAACAAGTTCTAGGTTGTACAAAAACCTAAACAAACCCACTCCAGCAAGTAAATCAGAGTTCCACGAAGTGAGAATAAACTTGGACAAAAGAAATAATGCAAGGTTTACACATCACAAATGAACTAAACCCCGCGCTCATACTGATACTATAAGACAGTTCAATTGCCATAATAGTCAACAAGTTCTAGGTTGTACAAAAACCTTAACAAACCCACTCCAGCAAAGTAATCAGAGTTCTACGAAGTGAGAATAAACTTCGACAAAAGAAAAAATGCAAGGTTTACACATCACAAATGAACTAAATAAACCCCGCGCTCATACTCAATACCCTATACATAACATTCAAATTGACCATACCTCAAAGAAATTAGGTATGGCCATTTCATTAGAACCCAAAGTCAAACAAGAAGAAAAAAGAAGCAAGCCTATAAAATAGCAAAGACATGACTAGTCATTGAAGCATTTCCATTTTTCGGTCCAAAACCCTCCTTCTCTTGGACCGGTCACCTGAACCACCACCACCACCACCCGACCTCTCAAGCAACGACTTCAACTCGCTCTGAAGAAACCTAATAGACTCGACGCTGTGTTCCTTATCGGCCTCCACAATGAGAATGTTCCTAACCCTCCCACCGAGCGTAGCCATTTCAGCCCTGAGGGTCTTGAGTTTGAGAGACTTGAGAATCTCGATCAGCTCGGGCAAGAGATCGGTCCGGTCCTCGCAGCACAACGAGGCCTTAAATATCAGCTGCCCGTCATCGGAGTACTCACCGGAGAGCACTGTTATCTCATCTGCCTCTGAGGGGAACGTTTCAAGCCCAGGGATGTGGGACGTCTCTTGTTTAAGCTCCCTCACTCGTTGAACAACTTTGGCGAGGAGTGAAGCCTTATCCGTCTGTTTATACATAACTCGAAATCAGATTTTAGAGGAAACCCTAATAAATGCTGGCCATCAAAAGTTTGCAAGCTTTTAGTTATTTTTGATTCTTTTTCAGAGGGAACAGAAGAGAAGAATCCTAAGATGGGTTCCTTTTGCTTTTATGTTTCACATTTTTTTTCTAACTTTTGCAAGTACATACATAGATAAATATTTATACATATTCTACGTACTTACTAGTTTCAATTAAAAATTTGGATTAAAGTTAGGATTAAAGGTATCGTGAACCTAAAAGAACAGAACTGTATATCTCTGATATAGCTCGCATGAAAAAGAGAGCACTAACACTTTAGATTAAAGAAGAAAACTTTTGGATTTAAATTAAAGATTTTAGGGAAGACCAAGATAAGAAAAAAACGACGCTTGGTATAATAACACAAAGCGTGTCAGAAATTAACGGACCTTGGAGTTGCAAGGGAGGAGGCTACGGAGCTTCTCGAGGTGTGAGTTGATCCTCTCCCTCCTCCTCTTCTCAGCTTCCTTGTGGTTCCTTAGGGCAGCAAGGGCTTTATCCTGTGGTGTCATATCCGTAATAAAGGACCCTTCAAAGGGGTAGAAGTTATGGTCCTGGTAGGAAGAGCTGGACGAGCTACACATGTTCTGGATAGCAAGAGACGACGTCGTTGCCATCGACCCGTAGGGACCAACGTCGATGAGCCCGTTCTCGACCAGGAACCTGTACAGCTGTGAGCTCTCAGGGAAATTCTCTGGTTGCATGGTGGCTGTTGATACGAATTCTATATCCACCGACGATGCAACGAGACCCGACCACGAAGCCGAGGATTTCCTTTGGATTCGTTTTATTTTTTCCTTGGGTGAGAAAGTGGAAGAGAAAGAAAGAAAGAAAAAGAGAGTGGGTGGAGGACTTGGAAGAAAGGAAAGGTAACGGAGGAGGAGAGTTGGCTTTCGGTGGTGGGTTTCCTTTTTCTATTGCAAGGGCTTCCTATTTTATAGCGGTTTTGATTGGAGTTAATCATGTCGTTTTGTGGTTAAGGTTATAGTGGGAATGGGTAATTTTCCAAAGGGGGGTTGTTTTAAAAATCTTTCCCCAAAATGGGGTCCTCGGGAAATCAATTCCCTGTCTGGGGTCGGTACGAAATCGCATTTTTTCCTGCGATTTTGAAACGCCCAAAATTGCAAGATTTTGGGCTATTTCGTACCAAAATCGCATATTTTTATGCGACTTTGTGCACGGCTCGGAAACCGGCTCCAATACCGATTCCGCACAATACATTGCGATTTTGGACTTGGCTCGGAATTTTTTTAAAAATTTTTTTTCCCAAAATTGCATGAAAAAATGCGATTTTGGGCATTTAATTTTTTCTTTTACCAATCTCGCATTCTTTCATGCGATTTCGGGCAAAAAAAAATTTTTAATGCCCAAAATCGCATTTTTTCATGCAATTTTGGGCAAAAATTTTTTTTTTACCAATCTCGCATTCTTTCATGCGATTTTGGGCAAAAAATTTTTTTTAAAAAAAAATCTTCAGCAATACTTTTTTTACCAGAAAGGCACAAAAAAATTGTGAAAAAATTTAATTAGATTATATCTTACCATATATATAATAAAAAGTGACAAATTAGTTGAAAATTCATAAAATTACAATTTTACCCTTATTTCCATTATAAAAATCAAGGTTATTGTTGTAGCACGGTGGGAAAAAAAATTGGTTAAAATAGATATGGTAAGATATAATCTAATTAAATTTTCCCACAATTTTTTTGTGCCTTTCTAGTAAAAAAAAGTTTTGCCGAAGATTTTTTTTAAAAAAAATTTTTGGCCCAAAATCGCATGAAAGAATGCGAGATTGGTAAAAAAAAAATTTTTTGCCCAAAATTGCATGAAAAAATGCGATTTTGGGCATTAAAAAATTTTTTTTTCCCCAAAATCGCATGAAAGAATGCGAGATTGGTAAAAGAAAAAATTAAATGCCCAAAATCGCATTTTTTCATGCAATTTTGGGCAAATTTTTTTTTTTTACCAATCTCGCATTCTTTCATGCGATTTTGGGCAAAAAAATTTAAAAAAAAAATTCCGAGCCAAGTCCAAAATCGCAATGTATTGTGCGGAGTCGGTATTGGAGCCGGTTTCCGAGCCGTGCACAAAGTCGCATAAAAATATGCGATTTTGGTACGAAATCGCCCAAAATCATGCGATTTCGGGCATTTCAAAATCGCAGAAAAAAATGCGATTTCGTGCCGACCCCAGACAGGGAATTGATTTCCCGAGGACCCCATTTTGGGGAAAGATTTTTAAGACAACCCCCCTCTGGAAAATTACCCGTTATAGTGCTGCATAGTTGTGGACCCATCTATCTCTTCAGGAATGTTTATTTTCCTCTTTTCCATAAGGAAAGTTCACTATAGCACCTCGAAATTTTAAAGAATTTTTATCTTAGTATTTTGAGGTTCAGCTCGGTTCTATTTGGAGATGTAAGGTTTTCACTCTTTGATGAAGAGATTTTGTAAAGTGACATTTTTTAACCAGAATTAGTTTGTGTCTCTCAAATAGAGCTGAGGTTAGAAATCTATGAAACCAAAACTAAAGCATTATATGCTAAGTTAAAAATGTATGGAATCACATAGTACTAAAATTAATTTTTAAATTTTTTTATAACATTTATGATCAACTAATCTATATTTGAGTTTGGTAGAACAATCATAATATAAAATTTTAAATTGTTTGAAATTGATAAAAAAAAAACATTTTAACAATCAGATCCTTATATATGCGGTATATATTTACGATTTATTCAATCATTTGTCGAGGGGAACTAAGTTTGATTGTTTCAAAAAGAAAACTCGATGTTACTTCTGGTTTTTCTCTTGGCATGTTGCCTATTGCAGGCTTGGAACCTGGTTCTATTTTGTATTGGAGTTGAAGCAATAAATCACATATGAGTCAATCAATGTCAAGGGAATGAGCTGAAAATTGCTCTATTATGGCTAGTCTTCAGACAGATTCAGGGACTGCAAAACGAATGATTTGGTATATGAAATTTTGCCTTCATAAACAGTTAGTTGCAAGGCTCGATATTCTTGTCTGTATATGACATTATGGCAAATAGTATTTACCTTTGATAGAATTGTAGGTTAGAAAGGTCGCAATTCACATAGATTAATTAAGCTATTTGTATATTAATCAAGTTGTTTTTAGGAATAACCGGGTCTATTTTACCAAAAAATGACTAAAGAATTATTTTTTATAAAACTAATGTATTAAATAATTTTATGGATATAGAACCTATTTAATATAATATATCTCTTCAAATAGTATGAAATAAGATTATGATTCTCTTCAAATTCTACCGCATCAAATGTGGTAGAGAAAATGTGTGGTGTAGAAGAGTACACATATAAAATACATATCTGAATGATAACAATAAAGTAATGCTAGTAAGTGGAGTTTGATGAGTAATAGAAACATTGGTTTATATTTTTATGTACCACTTTTGCCAATTAGATTTGCATACTCTCGTGCTTTTTTTTACATAGCACGTTGTTATGCTCTTGAATGAGCTGATTGTCGTTGTTTGTTTATTTGTTTTTGTTGGAATTGAATCAACTTAATTTGGTCAAAAATCCAAACTCAAGTTAATGAATAAAGGTAGTGTACTATGTCGGTTTCAACAAAGAGAATTCCTGGATGCCTAACTTATTAATATGCCTTCTTCCCCTCTCATTCAAAACATCCGAGCAATATGCATCATCCTATCATAGATGTCTTCTTCTCTCCTCTGTTCTTCACTTCGGACAAAGTTCATCAGAAAATTTCGGTTATATAAGAGAAACGTTCGAACAGTCGTTGTATCTTGAGGATGATCACCATAACCCTTAGGCACTGAAATATACGGGACAATTTTGTCTTATGGAAAAAGTATCTAACACTTGCCTCGATTATGACCCTAATCAAGTACACTGATCCCGACGATTAACAATTTTTTAAATAGTAGAGTATATAATTCATAATGAAAGGGACCGTCGTTGTTTGTAGTCGTAAATAGTTAGCAGGCTGTGGGCTTGCTTAATTGAGTCTGCTAGCTGTGGGTAGGGGTGAGCATTCGGATAATCCGAATCCGGATTATCCGAATTGCACACTATCCGAACTATCCGAAGCGACTTTTTCTCTATCCGAATCCGAATCCGAATAGTGAATTATCCGAATCCGAATATCCGAACTTTTTTCGGATTCGGATTCGGATAATCCGAACTATCCGAAAACAAAAACGACCTGTCACCCAAGAAAATTTAACCACCAAATAAAAATGACTTGTCATCCGAAAAACAAAAGCAACAGATTACATCCAGCAAGCATAGTATTATAGAAGCGAAGAGTTGTCCAGTCCTCATCGGAAACCGACAAGCCCGGGCGGGTCCTGTCAGGAGGAGAACAAGACTGCGGCATCGGAGGATGAGGAGCGGTCGATTAACGAGTCAAATTCGACGGGGCCGACGGCGAGGAAGAAGGCGAACGGGGCCGGGGCTGAGGCCGGGGGACCAGATCCGAACGCGAAGGAGGAAGGGAAATCGAGCGGCCAAGACTCGATTAGCGGGGAGGCGGAGAGCTCGGCGAGTTTAGGGCGGGGGAAGAAGGAGAGGACTTGGAGGAGGGGGAGAACTAGGGATCAGGTGGGCAGGGGGAAGGGGAAATCAGAATCGTTGGTTTCGTTGATGGAGATGATCCGGGCCCACCGCCACGGGTCCGTCTTCCTCGACCGGCTCCTAACTCAGCACTAATTGAATTCGATGCACTTACCTTTCTCGAATCTACTGGGGTCCTTGATGCTCCAGGCTCCAGCGCTGTAATTCTAGGGTTTGAAGGAAGCTACGACCTACGGATGTCGGGACTCGGGAGAGAGAAGAGAAGGCTGGAAGCTATGGATTTTGGGTTCGACTGAGTTCAGAGTTCAGACTTATTAGTTTTTAGAGTTAAAGCCTTTGGGACCATATATTTTTAATTTGGAAGTCCAGGCCCAACTGAGTTCGGATACTTCGGATATCCGAATTCATTTTTTGAAAATCCGAATCCGAGTCTGAGTCCGAACTTTTTAGTTCGGATAATCCGAATCCGATTTTGAAAAAAAAATTATCCGAATCCGAATCCGAAAAAAAATTCGGATTCGGATTCGGAAATCGGATATCGGATTAAATGCTCACCCCTAGCTGTGGGTATTAGAACTCGACCCAAGTTTTTTTTATTGTAAAGGTAGATATATTATTGCTCCAGGCATCAAGAATACATCAGAATTACACCTTTAGACGAGGCGCAGCAGTGTCCCCATTCGTCCCGGGGATGGGGCGCGTGCAAGCCACGCATCGGAAATGAAAAAATGGTGGCCCCATAGGCGACCATGGACGGGCATCCTCCTGAAAGAGAGAATGGACGGGTTGGTCACGCGTCCAATTAAATCATGCTGTTACTTTTTTTTTACATCTAAAATTTATACTAATTTGTATACATGTCACAATTATTCGTTCACAAAATTTTTAAAGTTAAAGTTCGAGATAGAAAAAAATTGCAATTATCTATTGAATTTTTGAAAATAATTTTAAAAAATATTAGTAATTTTTTAACTTAACAAAAAATTACATAAAATGCATATATTACAACAAACAATTGAAATTACAAAAAATTGAAAATCGTAGTTAATTTTTAATTAGCATTATCTGCATTTGTAATTTACCATCTCGTAATTTCTATGTAATTTGAATTATTGCTCATTTAATGTTTTTCAACAAAAATTATTATGGTTTATTATTCAAGATTAAAAATTTAATGCGAAGTACAAAATTTATATTAATGATATAAAAATGTTAATTAAAAAATTAAAGTTAATTAAGTTAATGATGTGGAGGATATATATATATATATATATATATATACTAATTGTTTATTGGTTGGGGATGAATTAGGTGGGGTATGATGGTGTGGGTAAAAAATTAAGTTTAGAGGGATAAGCTAAGGTGGATGAATGATAAAGTAATAAAATATTTCAGGACTCGGTTGTATAAAAATGCCGTTGTGGATAAGGTATAAAAGACATCCAAGATATGAGCTATGCAACACATCAGGTAAGATAGCAATTCTATAAAAAATTAATCTATATACTCAACATATGTTAAAATACATTTTTAGGTAAAAAAATCTATTATAATAGTAGAGTTTGAATTATTTTTTGAACTCTACAAAATTTAGTGTCATTAAACTACACGTCTTTTAACTTCTAGTTATGTATTTCAAAATAATTATGCATAACTAGGATTTTTTTTAAGGATATAAATTATCTTGGACATTTGGACATTTAAATCTCAACTTTTTTCTTACCATCGTCTCATTTTTTAGAATTGACATTTTTACACCAAATTATACGCACTAAAAATTTAAGATTAGTGTGTATGGCTTTCGTCAATTTTTCTTGTGCTCCAACTTTCTTTTCTTTTTTTTTTTCTTTTTGGTTATATTTTCTGACAAAAATTTGATCTAATAATATCGAAATGGGGATCTACGATGAGAGATTTTCATGTCTCAGATCTGACCAAACCCACACAAAAAGTGCAGTTTTGGGTTGTACAAAGACGCACAATTTTGTGTAGCTTTGGTTCAAACCTTTTGAACTTTGTGCAATTTTGACCTAAACTACCAAAATTTGTGCATTTTTTGGTCTCATCATTTACTGACTGAAAAGCCGTCTGCTGGACGCAACTATCATGCTAAAATATTGGCTCGCTCGAATCTTGTCACTTCGGACCGAGTGACAAAAAAGGCCTTATTTTCAACAATTTTGGTGTGCCAAAATTGTCGAATTTTGTGCGATTTTGAGCACCTAAGAATTCCTATCATTTTTCAATTGTCCGATTATTCGAGTAAATATGTAATTTTAGTTAAAAATAATTGGTATCATACACCTCTTTATCATTACCATTTTTTAATTGTCCGACCATCTAGGTAAATATGTAATTTTAGTTAAAAATAATTCATATCATACAAAGATATTAAACTTATTTCTCATTGACGAAAATAATAAAGAGTTGTTAATTAAACTTATTTTTTTAATATTAACAGTTACAAAGATATTTCTCCTGTGCATGCAAATACTTTAGACAGAATAAACGTTTGGATGAAGAAAATATGGTTACCTAAAGATAATATAAATGAAATATGCAGATTTAATTCATATATCATATTATGAATTTGACACATTAAATATATTTAAATTTCAAAGTATCAATTTATTTCTCACCCTAATACTAAAACCTATTTTTTTATTGTACTCGTAAGTTTTTTGACATCATTTAGTAAATAATTATTTTACCCTTATAATAAAAAAAGAAAAGGTCCACCTAGGGTCCCTGTGGTTTTACTCATTTTCAAATAGGTCCTTGTAGTTTAAAAATATCATAACGAGTCCCCGTGCTTTCAATTTTCTCATTTGGATCACCTCCAACTAGTTCAATTCATTTTTGTTCATTTTGGTCCAATCAAATCTGGCGTTTTCAACACGGATTGTCGACTTTAGTTGACTCCACAAAGTGTTCCCGACGTGTGGATACCAGTTTTACATGTTTTTGTCACCGAAATTGCGAGATCGAGCTTCGAATTTTCGAATTGAATCGGTTCAGAGTGACTTAGATGGGAAAATTGAAAGAATGGGAACTCGTTATGACCTTTTTAGACCACAATGACCTATTTTAAAACACGTCAAACCACAAAGGAGCTAGATGGACTTTTCCCATAAAAAAAACCATCCTTCATCTTCTTCCTCTTTCATCCTCTTGCCATGAATCACAATCAGTTAATAATTAAATTTCGGTAGAACAGCAACCCAAAAAAATGAATATCAAGAACAAAAATAATTTGAACTTCAAGAACATCAAGAACAAAAAATCTGATGAAATCTCTAATTTTCAATTGGAGTACTAGAATTAGGGAATTTCGATTAAAATCCTAAAATTTATTCTAAATTAGGGAGACTAAATGTTCGTTGCTCTCATCTTCCTCGTCATCCACTACTCTCCTCATACATTGTCATCTCATTAGCTTGAGAGAGAGAGAGAGAGAGAGAGAGAGAGAGAGAGAGAGAGAGAGATAAAGAGGATGAGCAGAATAGAGGTCGCTTGATGGTCGTCGAAAGAGAGGGGTCGGGAAGTTGTGATTGCCAGGAGTTTTGTCACTCGGCTGTGGAGGTTGACAGGAAGAGAAGTAATCTCACTATCTCAGATTGCATGGTGCTTATTTTTTTTAGAGGATAATTGCCATGAATGTTCTTAAACTAGTCAAAGGATAATTAGAATATGACTTCTTTAGATGTCCACCTATGTGGTTCATATAAGTTCAGGGTTCTGTTTGTTAATTCTTGTACGAGATTTGGATAATTTATTGATATACTTATTTGTGCTTCTATTTCTATTACATGGGCTCTCCGATGGCACGACGTTCACCGCAACGGACCAAATGTTGAAAGACATTTTTTTTTATCCACGACAATTTAAAATTATCTTGACCTGATGACATCATCGAGAAGCCTTATAATACAATAACAATAAATTAGGGGACCAAATTATCAGTTCGAAATAAGATAGGTTAAAACAGTAATTTAAATAAAAAATATAGACTTAAAAGTAATTTATCCTAATTTTTTTAGTTACCTTTCAAAATATCTTACATCATGGTTTTTGGCCAAAAGTAAAAATCAATAACGAATAAGTCATCATCATGTGTCGCACCGGTTGTCTACCCTTGGGTAACTTTTTCAGATGATTATTATTTGGTCAAAAAAAGTTTGTCTTTTGGTTTCAGAAAAGTAACCAGAGACGAGAAGAGTCAATTGCAGGAAATGATTGAAATTTGAGTCTAAATACTGAGAAATTGATTTGAAAATTTTAAGTGTATAATATTTTGTTATTTGTTATCAGTAATTCATTTGTTTAAATATGAGAGAATTTTAAAATTTTCCCGTTAAAAAAATAATGTGATACAATACTGGGTAGTTTTTATGAGTAAAATTTATTAAGAAAAATAAAATATACGAATTGGAATGCATGGCACAAACTATCGGAGTTATTAACCAGTTGTTACTTTATACATACGATGGGTCTGACACTCCTCTAGTTTCTAGAGCTATCTTTTTTCTCAAACTAATGTTTCCTCATTAACTAAAAAAATAAACCAACGCGCAGTTGGTGCAGTGGTGTCAGGGGCTGCACTTGGAAGGGCGAACCAAGGTTCGATCTCCCGCAACGGCGTTGGAAGAGATTTAAAACCTTAACCCCGGAACCCGCCTCGAACAGGAATAGTCGGCCCCGTTGAAAGTCCATAATGGGCTGGGCCGGATATCTGGGTATTCACCAAAAACTAAAAAAATAATTTGTTTTTGGTAAAAAAAAAAAGACTAATCGTTGAAGTGGGAAAATTCTCAAACCCGAAGGACACCAAGAGACGCCGAGCACTCCATCGATGAGTGATTTTTTGCGTTGGATCACAAATAATTAAAATTTACTTGTTTGAGGCCAATTGGGGAAAAGAGCATAATCAGGGCACAAGGCAGTTTCCACAAAATATACACATATCTAATATGAAATTGTTTTCCAGCCGGTGGATAGTTGCAATTGTATGGACAGTAGATGAAGGCAATAAATGTAGTCTATTAATTCATGAAGCCCAACAGCAGAGGCCCAGTTTGAAAAGGAAAGTGCCCAGTTTGATAAAGAAAGTCGAGAAGCCCATGATGTAAAAAGAAGGGAACCAATGTTTGCTAGAGACTAGAGAAGACGAAAAGAAGAGCTGGTAGGAGGGAACCAATGACGATCACGTCGAAACCTTCGAAATGAACTGATATTTCGTGGCTAACAAATGTGTAATGAGCAAGAACATTGTTTGAGTCTGATTGATGAATGGTCGAATTCTTGATTAATCTAATTATTGAAACAAAAATTAAAAGGGTTTGTTTCTTGATTTAAAGTCAAAACATAATCAAGGAAAGAAAAATATAGCAGTAAGAATAAATCGATGAGAGAAAATAGAAAATTCAAGATTGAAATATCATGATAAGTCACTTGATTTCAACAAATAATCTAATACATGTATCAAATATATTAATCTCTCCACAATGAAATTCCAATATATAAGATTATATGAGATTAATATAATACATGCATCAAATAGTAACAAATATTTTTTGCTAAATTTGTTTTGCTTCTATTTGAATTCTCAACGACCCAAGGATTCCATTCAGTAATAATAATAAAAATATATGTTGTGGTCTTTTCAGAATGTTTCTCAATGGATTATTTGTTAGCAATATCTTCACGTAACGTAAGATCGTTACTGCTACTCACAGGCGGGGTCGGTGCAAGGGCAGCACTATGCTTCGCGGTGACATACTTACTTTTTCGTTTTTCAACTTAATCTCATCCCAAAAAGTTGTGGCCGAACACGCCACTTAAAAACAAGACTGAAGTCCTTGATTCTCACTCATATGCCTTTTTCACTGCTTCTCTAGTAAAGAATCTACATTGATTTCTTCTCTGGAGAAAAAGAAACCACATTTATCTTTCTTGTTGTGCGAATTATCTCTCTCCTTTTTTAATTCTCTCATTATTGTGGCCTGGGAAATCAAGAAGAGAGTGTGAGATTGAATTGGATAAGATTTGGTCGTTATCTTCTCGAATTTCCGAATCTTATCTCAATCATTGATGTATTTGAACTTTAACATTTAAAACTTTAAGAATTAAAACCAATGACAAATCACTTCAACAATAAACTAAAAAAGGCTAAAAATCCACCTTCACATTTGATGACAAATTTGTATGGCGTGAAGCAAAAAGTTATGATACACAGGAAAACAGTTGGCTATCCATAGCACATAAAAAAAAAAAAAGCTGTGACCCATCTCCTTTTTAAATTGCAGAGCCTGAAGATTCAGCCCACTGAAAGACAATCATGAGCCTCAATGTCCCTCCAAAAGTGAAATTTTTTGGCCGGCGATTGGCAACCAAAGGTTTTCATACGGCACACACCATGAAATTACGACATATGCGACAAGAAGATACCTGAACTTACGCACCATGCAAAATTGAAAATATAGCTTATGTAAATTATTTTTGCCCATTGTACATGATCAATTCAAAGGACTAAATTCTACTGGCTGGAATGGGTACAAACAGCGAAGGGCAATCACCATAACAAACGAGAGATATCACGACAAGGTGATAGATAATCGTGTCTTGACACGAGGAAGATCGAGATCGGTCGGGATAGAAATAGATAGAGTTCATTTTGGTCAAATGGTTGATAGTCACTCCACATTGTTAACAAGCTGGACAATGGACACAGAGACCAAGGCAAAGTAATGCTTTGAAGTTGGCAACAACCAATTATTTTTTTAACGTTGAAGTCAAAATATTCTTTAAGATTAGTGAGATTGTGGTGGCAACATCAACACCTTATCAGAGATTTGATTGTTTGGTGGACTGAAGTAAGAATATGCACAACCAACACACACTTGGGTGGAGTGGCACAGGCTCCTCCCAGCTTAACCGGGGTCTCTTATTTGATTCTCAGGGTATGCAGCCGTGTTAAATATTGTGTTGGTATAGCTTTGTCGTCCTCAGGGGTCCTACCCGACTGGGGATGCGTGAGCATTTGCCCACCATTTAAAATTTCACAAAAAAAAGTAAGAACGTCATGCATCAGCTCGTGTCTGCACTCTTTTTATCTGTTTCAGTCGGAACATGATTGTACGTATCTCTGCACTCAATTTTTTTTCTGCAGTAGATGGAACATGATTGCAGTACTCTCACGTTAATTACGTTTTATTATTTTAATTGAATTAACTATATTAAAATCAAATCTAATTTCAATCAAATTTTAAAAAGTTAAAATGAATTATGCACTAATAAAAATAATAATTTTGTAAAAGAATATTATTTATATTAAGCTCATGACATAATATATGATTAACTGATAAATTACATTAAAATAAAACAAGAGTACATCAATTAAAAGTAAAATTATTAACTTATCCAAATCATCATCTTGACTGAATTAGTGAGAAAAAATAAAATGAAAATAAGTTATATTTATAAAATTTAGAAATCTTGGACCACATAAATTTGATAATTTTTGAACCATATCAATTACAATTTTGGATACAAATAATTTTTATAAAATTATTTAAAATATAAAACATAATAGTACAAAGAATTTTATAAAGTTTTACAAAATAAATTAATTTTTTTTGAAAAAAATTAAAAATATGCGGCAAACAAAACCAAGCAACCAATCAGATAATACTATGCACTCAAGGGTGCTAGTATAATGTGGTAGCACAGAATGTCCCTTAACATACAGGAGCACTACGTATGGCAGGTAGCCCGCACGCCACCCACCAATCAGGTGGGGGCACATCAGCCAGAGGGCGTCGCCATGCCTATTGCTGCACATGGTCTAAGATTGTGATTGACAACATCAACATCACAGTAGGTGTCAAAACATTTTTTAGTCCAACTTTCTTTAATTTTTAATATGAAATTCATTATGCCAATGATTTCAATTACTAAAGTTAATACACCTATGATACCTTGTACAAATATAGTCTGAAATGCTTAACTTATTTGACCAACTGACACACATATTGAAAAAACTCCAAAGTTAAATACACATAGGCGAGAGTATAATTATGATGGATAACCTTCTAGAAATTTTTTTCAGGATGCGTAGAGTGAGGGGAAAATATGCTAAAAAATACCTATATTGGTCTATTGAGCTAGTCAGTCAAATTATGGGATATTATGTTTGCTATCAGAGCAATCTCGGCTTGCTGTGGTTCAGAAATTGAATGCACATGCAACCAAGGAATTATGGGATTATATGTATCTGGCTCGATGAGGACGTCTCATATTTAAGAAAGAGTGAATGCGATATTCTGTATATATTTTGTCTAAAAAACTTAAGTGATTTAATTAATAATAATTATACTAATAAAGTGTACGTTTTTATTGCATACATCATAAAAAACAAAATATGTTAGAAACAAATGTGTTAATTTATAGATTCAGTCGAAAAAATCATGATATTTTATATTTAATAAACACTACATACGTGGACGCATATCGACTCTAATTAGTATCAAACCAAGTTGACTGATCGCGGTGCTAGATTATATAATAAAAGAGTATATGCATTATTAAACTCACTCATACCAACGCGCAGTTGGTGCATTGGTGTCAGAGGTTGTACTTGAAAAGACAAACTAAAGTTCGATCCTTAAAATCTTAATCCCAGGAGTTTCCTCGAACAGAAATAATCAACCTTGTTGAAAATCCATAATGGACTGGGCCGGATACTTGAGTATTCACAAAAAAAATTATTAAACTCACTCATAGCTGCAGAGACCCAAATACACATGCACTGGTCAGTTAAAATTGTCATTATTAGAAGAATTTATGCGAGGGTCAATTGGATTCCAAATCCAAATAGCTAGTGGACAAACCAACACCGGCTACCAAATCAACTTCTTGCAATGTTTTTGTTAAACTCCTCCCGCCGCATTATACGTGGCTTTTTCTCGCATCGGTTTCTCTGCAATCCCCACTCTCAAATAGCACCCAAAACGACAGACTTTTTTCAGAATACGAGACTGCCTGTTTTCTAACACCCACCAAGGATTAACAGTGTTACTACTACTATTAGCATGTCTCTTCTCTTATCTTTATCTCGAGTTGGACAAAACTCGACTCCGAATAACAACGGAAAATCTGACGACGTTTGGCAAGTTTCACTAACCTACAGATGCTAAAGTCCAACAAGCATTCAACCGGTAGCAACCATGTTATGAAATCCTCGTGGAAACTGAGACTTGTGATTTCTCAAGTTTGGAAATCCCGTTTTATGTCCTGCTCTCGCTATTTTCCAAAGTCGTTTGGAAAATGCACTCCGGAATAAGACATATTTTATACTGTTATTTAAGATGGGTTTGTACAAAAACACTAGCGCGACTTAGGAATTTGAATTCGTTGGATTAAACGTTGAAGCGTTAAAAGATATTTAAAGGTTAAATTGTAAAAAAAAAGTTATTTGAAAAGACGACTTTGTAATTTTAGTGTCAGAAAAGTTGCATTATTTAACTAATTAGATGAATTCTTGAGTTTTTAAGTCTCGTCTAGTCAACTATCCAAACAAAATATTAATTAAGAAAGAGATGAAAATTTTATTAACAATACAAACTGGCATCATATTTTTCCTTAGTGTAGTTAATAAAGATATTGTATCAGCTAGTTTAAATGTTGTTGTTGAAATTATAGGACATAGACGTTTCCAGTGAATTACTTATTCAATTAACGAAGTATTAAATTAGTAGAAATGTATTGAATTGTGTCAGATTTCAAGCTTTTGAGTGAGTAGGGAGGAGAAAAGACGCAGTTTTAAACCAAGAGAAAAAATAACCCGTTTTAACTCCATCGAATTCCTTCCTTAACATTTACCATGATTAGCTAAATTTTTGTTTTTGAAGGATAGCTAGTTTTCCTCGAACAACGTTAAGAATACAATTTAATTAAATTCTCTGAAAGTTAGATATGTGAAGTAAACAATTTTCTTCACATGGTCGATCTTACTCAATTCTCCTTTCGAGAAAATGGAAATCTGAATCCACTGTTCAGGATGATAAAAGTCAGCGCTCAGAAAGTTAACCTATTTTCAAAAGAAGAAAGTTAATCCCCGAAAAGGTTACGGACTTTATGGGTTTGGTCTTTTAATTAAAGTTAGTTCCATGCATTAACTTTTGCAAGATTCTAGCCAGGCTTTTAAGATTGCAGAAGCATGTAAGAAGCTACATACTTTACCAGCGCAAGGACAAAAGTAAAAGAATACACTTGCCAATTTAAGCAAAGCCAAGCGGAAGTAGATATGACGATTCTGATCCAAAGATGAGAAAATAACTCTACATGGGACAAGTTTGATAGAAAGTAGTAAATGACTTAAATCTTTTTAATATGTTTTGGTTGAGGTTAAAAAGAAGTGGAAAAGATAAATTTTACTGTTCCGTGATATCGTCCATTTCGCTTTTAATATTAATATTTTTATATTGCAATTTCAGTCTCAGATAGTACAAACTATTGTTTGTAGTATTTTACTTTGTGTTGGGTTTGAGCCGACTGAACTTTGAGTTGAAGCTTTTGAAATAATACAATGAATATTTTAGACTGATATGGTAATTAGTAAAATGTGCTTACTATCCCTAATTTGTTTTGGCAATTAACCACCGGGATAAAATTTCTAATTTGAAACTGCCGAAAAATAGGCGATATCACAAGATAATAAAATAATGTATTTTTTTTCAAAGATTATCGAAAGTTCTTGATTTAAAAAACAATACTACTCATTCAACAAAAGCTGAGATAAACAAATATTAGCTGCTTAAAGGGAGATATAAATTTACTGTAGCAATGAATGCTGCTTTTGTCTCTCAACCAAGATCCAAACGGATATTCGACTGGCTTTGTAATCAAATTACTTTTGTCGTGACCCATTTCAGGACAAAACCAAACAATAAACTGTTTAAATATACAACACATAGTGATGTGTTCAAGGAAATTTTATGCAATGATATAAGTGTTGAATAATTAACGGAATATTTTTGACATGTACAAACATAATGTAAAATTTATCTTTGAGTAACAAGATGAACAACATAGAAAGATACTTGAGTGTTTCTCAATATGTAGGATAGAAAGAGAGATGAAAAACAATCAAGTAATGATAATAATCCATGATAATAGTCACTATAAAATTCACCAAACTTCTCAATTTCTATACTTACATCACGATCTCCCATTGGAAAGATTCTCATCCTCAAGAGAAATTTCAAAACAAAAGTAACAAAAAAAAACGGAAAGAAATTAAAACCAAAAGGGTGGAGAAATACCAAAATACCCCAGTTTTTTCCTCGTAAATTACAGGAACCACCCACGTACGTCCAGGAAAACGAGGATAAAAAACTAGGGTATTTTGGATTAGATCCAACAAAATTTCTAAAGAAACTTGGCTAATTATGAAGAGGATCTGGGCAACTCACAACCTTTCTTTTGCTCCCATCGAATCCATCACGAGTCTTGTTGAAGCTTGTTGAACTACTTCCATTGAAGAACCTGTAAAATAGGTCTTCTTCTTTGGTGGGCGCCTTGTAGTTATTTTGGGGCAATATCCTTATGGCTTCTGCCTTGCAATAATAATCACTACAAACCCAAATCTGTAAAACCAGTAAGATCAAAACCACAGCTTCCGAAGATGAGAAGAAATAATGCGTCTTCTTCGTCCTTGACCTTGGAAACGACATGTCGTCTTGGTAACCCACATATATGTTGATATGGAGGAGCTTCTTCCTCCAAGCTCTCTTCACTTAAGCTTTTATGACTTTTCTAATATTGGATCAACTGTTCTTTTTTGTTTTTTGTTTTTCTGGCGTAGAGAATAATAGAGGAGGGTCGTTTTCTGCGTATGGCCCTCCTCCCGTTGGTGTATTAATTTCTCTGCTTCTTTGGCTGAAGGAATATATGAGACGTGTATGGGTGAGCGTTAGTACATTGACGGCTATTTGGGTAAATGTTTTTTTAAATGTCGGTATCGACTAGTGAGTACCATTAATAATTCTTTGACGGTGATTAATTTAAATATTTTTATCATTTTTACCTTGGACGGTTGTGGTTTAAAGAGAGAGAGAGAGATATGAATGCATGTTGGGAGGTGATATTGGGAGGTGTTGAGTTGGTGGAGGTTCAAGGTTCAAATCTTGATTGGGAGGTGTTGAGTTGGTGGAGGTTCAAGGTTCAAATCTTGACTTAACCATATGTTGTAATAGAATAGAATTAGAATAGGATTAAAAAAAAAATATGAATGCATATTTAAGTATCGTGCACTTGTACCTCTACTATCACAGTCCACGTGACGCGATGAAAACTAGTAATCATTTTTGTACAATTACATTACTTTGTTTAATTTTAATTTCCATTCCAGTCATTTACTGTTTTGTTTATATTTCCAACGGCAAGAAGGGACCGCAACACTGTACTACGCAGAATGATGCACATATTTTCGGCCAACCGAGTACACCTACGGACAAGCCAAGCCACACGGAATCATTGTTCGGACGACCGAATCTGAGGTGGCATGGTCGGTACAGAGAGAACCGAGGTCTTTCCCCATAGCAGCAGAGGCGTCGTAGAGGAAGAGATGGAGGGTTGGGGAGCTCGTGGGTCCCTAGATATAAGGGGAGTCCGGGTTGCTGCGAGGTTTGCCAATCCTAGGGAGTCGAGGGCGGGGTGGGCCTGGTCAAGGGTGGACGGTACTCCAGTTGGTGCGGGATATTAGAAGATGACAAGTTAGAAGTTTTTAAAAAATTATAAAAGTTGGGATTGTTTTGAAATTGTTTTTTTTGCTTGCCATTTTATCATCTAATTCATTCCCATGTCACAGCTTGGCATGCTATTTGGATTGGACTTCCCAATGATCGAGCAGACGCGGAAGGTTGCTCGGGTCCTTTTAAGCAAAGTTTTAAAATATGCGTCCTGATAAGTCGGATCGTGATACGGGTACGAAAACAATATGTTTTTTTGACAAAAGACGCTAATTGTACTAACTGGACAAATTTCGGTCAGACTAGACATAAGTTCCTAAAACGGACCCGGAAAAATTCAGGTGATTTCCAAAAAATATAAAAGTAATTAAAAAACTATTTGCAACTACAATTTCTCTCTCCGACACAATTAAACACATACCCCAAATACAGTTTCTCTATCCCCGACCAAAACTAAGTCCAGGAACCCTAATTTTTTCCATTTCGATTTCTCTCCACCGACGACCGACATCAGCTTCCGAGTTCCTACAGCCAGCACTCCGACTTGGCGAGTGGCGACTTGATAGTAGAAGGGAGGCACTTTACTGTTTGAGAAATGGATGAAGGGCTTTTGTCCTAAGTGGATTCTTGTTCTAAATGTTTTAAACTGAGATTGCTTTGGCCTAACCAGTGGCTGGACTGGTCAACCAGGATGGGAGAAATCTCGGGTTAACTTCTGGGACAGTTTTGAAAATCTTGATTTTAAGTGTCAAAATTTGAAAAAAAACTAGACTCGTGTAAATTACAACTAAAGTAAAAATTGATCATATCACAAGACATTAAATTATATTTTTCATTATTATTATAATCTTTTATTTCCATAAACCAACATTATGCATATCCAATTTAATTCTCCAGCGAAACTATTAAAATATCAGTATGGTACACAGCCTCCAACAAAAATATAACGGTAAGGTCATATAACATGATCTTGTGCGAACTAGGCTAATCGGATATATATATTTTACAACTAATTCATCATAACTTTCGCAAAATATCTTGACCAAGTTTCGGAGCACACTTCTGTCCAAGACCCTTTACATGCCAAAAAAAAAACATCTGTCGAAGACCGACTTACTCAATGAATTCAAGAGGATTTATGTCAGAAAATCGTCTGATGCAATGTGCATAATATCAATATCAATAAAAAATTTAACCCGTTTTCTCTAAAAACAAGGCGCTTATGTATATGTTTAGTTACTTAAATTTGCATGAGAAGTTATTCTTATGGTTATATTTCATTAAGGCATTCATTTGAAATGAATTGTGTTATAAATTGATGGTTGCCCTAGGAGGAGATTACGAACGACAGACTAATTAATCATCAACATGATTGGATATTAACAAGAATTCTTGATAATTAGTAAGGAAACTCAGTTAATGAGCTAAATAATTATTGGTGGAAGGCTTTTTAAGCCTTAAGGTTACCGGCTAAACCAGTTCATTCACCATCAGACTGGGTGTAGCTTCTTCTCGGTTGGAGAAAGATGGAAATGTCCCGGAAGGACTACATTGGATCTATCACCTATTCTTCGAGATATGAACACGGTAAAATAGGAGAGCCAATCACCAAACGTCGGACCCTCGAGAAGTTTGTCCGCGACACCGGACTCGGGACTTTGAACATTAATTTATCTTGTGTGAGGAATTTGTGGGATCGAGCTGAAATGGACGGGGCACTAATTTATTCACTTTTGATGCGTAGGCTGATCAGTTCACTGTTGGGATATTTGTTAAACTAGTTAAGAATGAAATGGGAATCGAATAGCAGATTAGGGCTGACTTTTTATAAATAGCAGGGCAAATTTATAAGTTTTTTGCGTTTTTAGATAACAGAAAATTTATGGTTCAACTTATTCTTCAAAAAATAATTCAACATTATTTGACCTTTAATTACATCGAATGTATTCCATGACTAATAATTACACCGGTTACAACTGTTTATCGTAAAACAATATAAGAATTACGAACTCTTCCCTCTAAATAACATCAAATTTATGGTTCAAGTTAATTCTTCAAAAAATAATTCAACATTATTTGACTTTTAATTACATGGGATGTATTCCATGATAAATAATTACACGGGTTACACCAGTTTATCGTAAAACAATGTAAGAATTACGAACTCTTCCCTCGTAAATTATTCTCTACCTATACTCTTTGCAATTACTTTCATTATATGTCTTTCTCATGTTGTGGTAAACTTTTAAATGATTTAATTGATATTATCTATTTTAATAAGATGCATATCCTTAAAAAATTAAATGTGCATGACCGAGAGTAAAATCATGATGAAAAATTTTCTAAAAAGTTTTTCAAAATACGTGCAAGTGAAAAAAAATCCGATGAAAAAACATGTGTTAATTTGTGAAATTAGTTAGTCAAATTACAAAATATTACACATATTAACTACACCATTCATAAATTAAATCTAAGAGGTAATAGTATAAACAACATCCGTTAAAAACAATATCATAAACATCATACTTTCTCTCCCGTTATTATCGATTGCCATTATCGTTTTTTAAGTTCATTTATTCAAGTAAGCCTTGTGATATCTCAATAATATTTTTTTACATTTAGTGAAAATTAAACTTGAACTTCGATGCTTCTCACTTTGTTATGAACAACATGTTGTTCTACAAGTCTCGGTTCATCCTAATGCATTCATCTTTGGTCCACTATCATCATACGTTGTTGTCTCTTATTAATACTCAAGGACATTATTCTCTAACCATGTGAAGGTCCGAGGTCGAGGCTCGATGTGACCCTCCAACTTAACACCCTTGATAATCATATTTACTCGTAGTTTCTTGCTCAAATGATTATTCCAAAATTTCCGGCTGCCTTCCTGCAAAAGAACATGTAAAGGTTCATGGGAATGGAAACATTTAATCAGTCACCGAGTCGGGTAAATTAATATAGGACCATATTCTTTTAATGTAAAGAAATAATTAATTCAGATTTTAGTCAACTAATTTTTTTTGATAAATATCCTAAAATACAAGCCTTCAATTTGAAATTTACACTTCGATATGAAGTAGTTTTTCCGTCATGAAATATTCTAAATACAAACCTTCAACTTGAAAATTTTAATCCAATTAATGATATATTTTATCCATACTTTTTTTGAGAAATCTATATAAATGGTATGATGATGTATTCATTTGCATGGCATCTTTGAACTGGACGGCAACGTAATAGATATATGCATACGCTCAATATTGGAAAATCAGATAAATCAAGCTCGTATTACAGTTATAAGATGTCCTTACCTTTATCACCAGACAACAAATTTTGTAGTGATAATCGTCTTCTACTTCTTGGGATGCTTCCATATCCACCTCAGTCTTTCGTTATATTTTTCTTTCCGCATATATTTATTTATATGCATAGACTATATATTTATATGTGTGTTAAGCTAGAATCGTATATGAGGACTATTTATAGGTAGTCGGCTCCGACAAAGTGGTGGTTGGGGGAATTTTGAGCAACCATTCCCAAATATAATTGCCTCAACCCCCACTACCTATCTACTCACTCCCTCCCTCTTGTTTGTAACTATGCAAGCTAACAAAGGCCATTTACGTTTGGCGAATGCCTCCAAACGAACTCTTGTTTGTTTATTATTCATAATCGAATACTGTTAAATTTTGTGTTGGGGATTAAAAAAAAGTTTTATAAAATTATTTTTTCTATCATAAAATTTGATTTAAATTTCTTACTGCTTGAATGGATAAAGCTCCATTAATTTACTCTTTATTCGTCACATGTATAATATCATATATTTAGCAAATTGTATCGACTATTTAAATTATAGTGATTAATATTATACCGTTTAATTCCATCTCCGCAACTTCCTTTCAAGATAGGCCTTATGTCGTCCAACTTCACGTGACAGTGGGTGCCACAACTGCCTCGGGATTCATCGATCAAATTAATATAAGCGATCAATCATATAAGTTAGCAGTATAACACGTTGTAAATATCCAAAAAATTTAGGGTTCAAATTCTGTTATAAAAGTTTACTTTAGAAAAATTATAAAGTAGGTGATCAATCGTCTGTCATTGAATTGAGCTCTTCGGACACCGGTTATGATCGAACTCGCATTAATTAACTAATGGTTTTCCTTTGTAAGTAGACATTGCTGATGTCTGAAAACGTTCTGAATCTAGCTATCGTTTTAATGGACTAAGAGCTAAATCATTAGAAAAAAGATTATCTGAAGGAAAGCCGAAAAAGTTATAGAATCTCTGTTACAAAACTCCAAACTGATGTAAAATGATGAAACTTTACTCGGTGCATAAAGATTTGGTAATTTGTTATTTTAGATATTCAATCAAAATGGCGCCCAAATGTTGGTTCTAGGAAAACATTTATTCTCCTACAACGTATGGATTCGAATACAGGCGGAACTTGAATTTCATTCTGGCTTGTTTTAGCTTTTAGTTGAAAGTCGTTATTTCACATTAAATAAGGTCCATTGTCGTAGTCAATTGGCAATTTAGTGGGCTGACGTTCAACTAACAGATTGTCGCACCTATCTCTTTAATGACAAAAACTGATTTTCATAATAAAAAAAAGTGATTTAGTTACAAAACTAACTTCTGATGATATGGTGAGATTTCACTTGAAAACTTAAAAGCATCTAAACACTAACCGATTTACATTTTCTTTAAAAATCTTGAATCCAATACGAAATTGGGAGAATCACTTGACTAAGGTCTGAATACTAAATTTTAAAAGTTCAAAACATAGACCATGTTTCCAAGTGCAAATTTTATTCGATATCATCGATAAATGCAATGTCAACATATAGCTGAAGAGAACTTACTCTGAAGCAAAAATCCACATCAAATTCACTCATTACATTCAATAATACAGGTCTTGGGTATATGAGCCTGTTCAAAGATACAAATAGAAGCACTAGATGCAAAATACAAAAAGCTAATCGATCCGATTGCATCGAACATCATGAACACAAGTGCTAGATTTACCTGAAGGCATATTCCTTGGTCAGTTGCTTGAACTTCTATCCACTTATAGTCAGCCTAGCTAGACATCATCACGTTATCAATTGACTGAAGTGCTTGGTTGGCGAAGAATCGAACATCAACGTCGGGATCTTCGCTCAGCTCGACCAAGGCAGGTCTGATAGCTTTCTCCACAGTCTGACATTTTAAAGATAAGCAGGCAAGAAAGTTCACATCAGAGAAAGAAAGACGCAAGTGAATATAATAACGAGCATTACCCAAAGTTCAAACAAAAGAGCTTACAGACTGATCCACTATAGGAATGAGGGACTGCAGCACCTTGGCAACATTAAATTTGATGTTTGGCACCCTATGAAAGATTCAGTCAAGTATATTCAGAGACCTCTAAATGTCACGAACCAACTTATTGGCTGTGTATCAAGTTGCATGGCTTTTACCTATCTTTTGATGCATTAATGACCACGGGTAGCAGCTTAGAACATGTAATATCCGAGCCCATTACAGGGGCAAGAAGCGAGACAGCACGTAGAATGGTCATTCTATACAGATAGTGTGGGTTGGTGGTCATATCCAAAACCTGGAGAAGCACCAAGGTTTAGACTTTTAGCCAACAAGAGAGGTATATCGAGTAAGATTGGAGATGCGTTTATAAGAATAATATATGCATCATACAGCACAGGACTTCAAACAAATAGATCCAGGAATGTACAGCTTGATTTTCTACGTACACGTGAGTCAGAATATGAGAAATGTTCCCATACAGCAACTCAATCCACGTATGAATGATTCACCCATTTATGGCAGTGGTTTTAGGTTAGAAGGGTTCAACTGAGATTAAGATCAATTCAAGTCTGACACCTTCAATTCTTGAAGTTACATACAAAATACACACAATACTTGGCTAGTTTGAAAAAGTTCTAAAATGCGTGTTACAGCTGTAGATAAATAACATAATCAAAGAAGATATGCCGTATCAATCAGTAAAAATGCAAAATTATCCATGGTTTGCATCATAAAATTAGCAAGCAGTATACATCAAAATAAAGGAAACGTGGAATAATGCAGTGGGAGGAATCACTTAGACAGAATCAGCATTTTGGCATCAGGCACTCAGCTGGGTTATTGGTTAACAAAATAATAAAATTCGCAAAATAAACTCAAAGTTCTCACAAGGACACCTGTGGAATTATATGTTGCATTGCCCATTCTGGACCAAATTCTTCAGCCAGGCGCTTCAAGTTATTTGCAGCAGCGTCTCGGATTGAAAACACCTGTACGAAAGTGGATATGGCCATGAACTTCAACCAGAGGACACCTCCAGCATAAAGGAAGAAGCTATAATGCTCTATAATGCTGTGACCTTGCCCGCTGATATATAAAAGAGACAATCACAAGAAGGCGAGTTCCATCATGAGGCTGAAAAAATACCTTGTCCTGTAGCCACTGCATACAAAGTGCCCCAAGCTTATCATCAAAGAATCCAATCCCCAACTGGCTTGCCAACAAAGGGATATATTCTATAATAGCAAGGCGAACCCTCCAATGTCTATCCTCAGCGAGCTCAACAATAGCAGGTAATAATGACTGAGAAAGTAAATCAATCCCAATGACCTGCAAAAAAGCTAATTTGAACAGTTTAAAAAATAAGCCTGGAAAGAGCTGCGAGAACAGCCAGCACCACTTGTCCCTTTATCTTACAGCGGAATCAAAGTTTCAAAAAGACATGTGCACTCCAGGAAAAAGAATATTCACTGGCTGGTGATAAGCATGTGAATTCATTTCCAAAAAGTGCAGTAAAACATGACGTTGCAATTTCTATGGAGGGGCATGCAACAAAATATTCATTAGAAAAAGCCATCAAGTTAAGTTATGTAAAGCCCCAGAGCTTCTACAAGCTAATCAAGAAATGATACTACAACCAAAAAAGAACAGGGTGCCAGCATAAGGAATTACTTGAAATGGTAGTATTGCAAATTAGGAATCTTATCATTCAAATAAAAAAATGTTTGATGTGGCAAGCCACATAGTGTAAATCGGAAAGCATAAACAAAAGGAGCTGACTTATCGCTGACCTGGTTCACTTGATCAAGCTTGCTAATTATATTGAGACGCACATCAGGGAATTCATCCTTTAAAAGGGAAAGGAAAATTGGAAGAAGCTGCTCTATGGTTGCTTCCTGTATGGTTTGAGGCAAACAACAATGAGCAAACTTTGTGCTATAAAATAAAATACTAATTGCAAGAAAATAATTTGCTCGAAGAAATTACTTGGTCATGAATTATGCAGTAAAAGCAATTCAGGAAAAAGTGAACAAAATTAAACCACTCAATTGGAACTAGAGTCACCACTCAGGCCCAATCAAAAGTACCAAAACCAAGTGATAAATGATAGATAAACCATACAAGAATTTATTCTGCAGCATAAAAAGATCTGATCAACATCAGAGACATTTCGTTAAGTCACATAATCGCGCATATTATGCATCTGTGGACCATATTTGCTTCATAAGATCCGGAAAGAAAGAGAATTGGTCCTCATTGAGCATTACTACCTTTCCAAGAACAGGAGCCATCCCCATTATGACAGATGCCAAAGCAGACCGGACGTGCTGGGAAGAATCAGATGAAAGGTCCTGGAAAAGAGAGGAAGGAAGCAACAACATAAGAAGAAACACAAAAACAAGAGAGATAAAGTTGACCTTTGACAGACTACACAATGGGCAACCCCTTGGCGTCCCAGGAAGAGCATAGGTAGGGAGAGCGTGTCCAAACTCATATATAAGTTGACCTTTGACGGAGACTACATAGGAGGCTATTTTCACTCCTCACCCATGATCAAGAAGTTACAAGTGGAACAACTTACTGTTGCACCAAGGCTCAAGAGCCCGATCATTTTAAAAGAGCCAGTCTATAGCTACTTTTCATAAGAGGTTCAGGCATACACCACAGTAAAATAATAGGAAAGTAAGGTCCTTTAATTGCATTGCACCTTGACACAGGGGAGAATATGCTGAATCGCAAGTTCTGGACTCAGAATTCGACAGAACTTTGTTACTTTGCCAGCAGCTGCAATACGTACTTCAGCCTCATTGTCGCGCAGTAAGCGCACATATGCTGGGACCAAGTCCATCCTGAAAATTAATTTATGCGCGAGTCCCAACAGATTCTTGAAGTAAGAACAATGAAGATTGAATCTAGAATCTAGCACAAGGGCACAAAGAACATGTAATTGGTGTTTCAAATTGGACTGATACCTAGGCTCAGGCCCCACAGCTTCGCAGAGTTCATACAGCTGATTTGCTACCATGTACCGAACACGCCAAGACTTGTCCTAGAGGAAATATAAGGAAACTTTAACAATGAAAATCTGGTAAAATAGGCTGAATGTCCAACTAGGGAAAGAAACAAGCGGTGCCACTATGCATTGGCAGATCATAGGGCCAAATTAGCAAGAACTCCGGAACATCCAATGATAAATCTAATGACCAAGGGAATAATACACTTCACGTGAGAAACTTCGCTTTTGTCTCCAAAGCTTACTAGTATATTAGAGAATATGAACAAAATATAATAGTAAGCTTGGAGACAAAAGAATATGAACAAAATATATAGGTAGCAGTTGCATTTAGTAGCTTTCAAAAGTACCATGTCCCTCTTCCACCTTGATTTTATATATATGTATATATACATATATTGAAAACAAAGCAAAATCTGCTAACAGCCAACAAGGATATATTGCTTCCCGCTAAATTTCAATCCATATTTTTAAGGTTATACAGACTACTGGCTGCAAGTATGCTAGTACCTGAGAGAAATTTACTATAACGGGAAGAATATGGGCCACACAGTCCTGAGGCTCCAACAATTTTCCAAGAGCAGCACAACCCTCAACAGCCAATAGGCGAACAGAATCTTGATCTGAAGTTGAAATTATTTTGATAATCAATATAAAGCCATAATGCATCAGATAGAACAAAGTGCATAACAAAAATCCCCAAACAGTTTTCCCTAAAAAATCCCCAAACAGTTGATAAAAATACTCATGTTCCCAAATCAAGATAGTTCTAAAAATCATCTTCCCGTTGACTTCCCATACGTATGAATGTTTGATAGCTCTACCATTCACTAACTAGCAAGACATGCAATACAACTAAATCACTTCTTCTATCAGCCATTAATGTAATTCGATTGCAATAACCACAGCCCTTTAAATGATTCAGAGGAAGCAAGGTTGTAACAGAGGAAATCCTAAAATATATGTGAATTCAGATCAATTTTCTCCCCTTGTAAAGAAGCTCAATTACCATCCTGGGTAAGATCATCAAACATTGACATAACCTCCACTTTCAAATGAGCAGGTTCCACTGTGGCAGCAAATTTGCTCAGATTTGTGGCCGCGGCCCTCCTAACCATGGGCATGTCATCTTGGCAAAGCTGGCTGTATATTGACCTTAATTCCGTTTTCAGCGTGTCTGGGGCACTTGGGTAAGCAATGTGGAAAACGCCACAAGCAGAGACTCGAGCTGTGAACCATTCCCCAGCTGCCAATCTCTGAATAAAAGATCCAAAACGCAGAAAATATCAAAACATGACCATGCGATGTAGACAGCTAATATAAGATTATTATCTCACCTTGACGAGAGGAATGAAGAAATCAACCAAATCGCCCTCCCTCATTTGGGATCCGATCCGGCATAACGACTCCACAGCCTTGTCTCTAACACAGGTTTCCTCAACCGTGCACAGTGTCTCCAAGGGCGGGAGCAAGACATGGGCATGCTCAACACCCCCAACGTACGGAACAAAAACCCCGAGTTCCTCAGACATTGCAAGAAGCACCTCGTCGTCATCGTCGTTGTTCTCGCTCAGAAACGGAATCAGTTCCTTGCGAGTACGCTCTTCTCCGAGTGCGCGGGCGATCGTGGATAGCCTACGGATCGAGTTCAACCGAAGCTGAATGTCGTCGTTCTTTAACTCGTCTATGAGAACCGCTATAGGGTACAGAGGTTCTTCGACCGCAGCCATTTTTTCGCTTCAAACTATTTTGTTTACTTTCTGAGACATAAAACACCAACACGAAACCAACTGCCTGAGCCCTAATCGAAATGGAAACCTAAAATTCTACGAATCGAACGGCACAATACAAATTCGAGCGAAATTGTAATGAAAGTTCAATTTTGGAGAAATGGATTAGCGGTTATGAAACGATTAGGTCAAGAGGTGCCGCGAAAATATTAAAATAGAAAGCTCACCGACCTCTCAGGCGCGTTCCCGCCGGCTGCGTTCGGACCCTGTGAAGGGAGAGAGAGAGAGAGAGAGAGAGAGAGAGAGAGAGAGAGAGAGAGACGAGAGGGTTAATTTCGTTTTTTTTCTTTTCCTTGTTTTTCTGTTTAATGTTGGATTTTTATTTAGCCGGTAATGTTGGATTAAATTAAAAGTTTATCTGGTTAATCTTTTTTGGTCGGAACTAGTCAATTGCATACAACAACTGATATCGGAGGCCGGAGCAGCAGTATCATTTAATAATTCTCGAGTATTTTATTTGTTAGACAGGTTAAGTCAAAATCAATCAGTGAGAATTTAAATGTTGACAAAAAAAATTGAACAGGTATCATTTAATAATTTCATGTTTCCAAAAACTGGAACTCAATATCTGATTAAGTAAGAATAACTTAATTTTTTTAGAGGTCATTATTTGTTGATTTAATATTTCATAATTGGTAATTATTGTATCGTATACAAGGCTTTATAGAGTGTGATGTAAAAGGAGATGGGTAAAAAAATCCTTTCGCAGGGGTGGGCTTTTGAGTCTCGGGCTCTCGGCGATAAGTGAGATAGAGATATTTAATATCAAGAGCATATAGGACTTATTTTTAGGCTCGTGAATTTAAATGAGAGAAGAATCATGAATTTAAATGAGAATAATTTAAGGTAACGCTTGGATAACTTTTTATGTTGTTCAGGGCCATTGTCGTATGAAACATGGAGGACAAAAAACATTGTACAAGTTTGTGTTGTCGTATGATAACTAAATGTATGAAAATGCAATAGCGATCCCGAAGCATGTTTAGAATAAGGGCAAATTATCTTCTAGTCCCTGGATTTAACATAATTCTCCTATCGGGTCCCTCTTTTCTCATAAATGAGTTAGGGGTGTAATGGGGCGGTGTCTCGGTGTCGGGGTGATTTTTCACACCAAACCAACAGATTTAAGATGATGATTTTGAAACCATCGGTTTCATGGTTTTTCGAAAAACCAATGGTTTGGCGGTTTCGTGGTTTCGCGGTGTCATGGTTTGGTGTCTATTTGAAACTGATTGCTTATATATACATAGAATTAGTTATATATATAATTTAATTAAACATTTAACAAAAAAAAGGTTAGCTCAGATGTTAACGCCTCTTTCAAGTACATGGGAGGTCATGTGTTCGATCCCCTCTCCCTCCGGATTTTGCAATTTTTTCAAATCAACCGAATTTAATTGAGAGTTCGCACATATAGCATATAATTTATATATATATATAATTCTCGGTTTTGCGGTGTCATGGGACGGTTTCGAAGTCACCCCGAACCACACCGCTCACTAATCGGTGTCAGTTTCAAACCGCACCATTTAACCATTTATGTCGCAGTTTGAAAAATTGTCGGTTTGATGGTTTCAGGGTAGGTCGGTTTGGTGGTTTCGGTCGGTTTCTGCTCTCCCCTAAAATGAGTAATTCATCCCTGTTTTATTTAAAAATGTTTGTCTACGGTCCCCACCGACGAAATCAGCCTTTTTTTTAATTTTTTATGTGAAATGACTATTTTATCCTTCACAAAACGACAAATTTCATCTTATTTTTGTCTTTTTGTGAATGGTAAAATAGTCGCTTCACATGACAAAAAAATAAAAAAAATGGGTGTTGAAGTCAACCAGGGACCCGAGACCAATATTTTTTCAAAATACTGTTGGATGTACGGATACGAGTACTTAATTAGGATCGGGCTATAGTCGAGGCAAGTATTAGATACTTTCTCCGTAAGACGAGATTGCCCCATATATTCCAGTGCACTACGGGCTACGGCAATCGTCCCCAAGATACAACGACTATTTTGGGCGGTTCCAAGATCATTGCACACGACTCTCGAACCTTTCGGGCGAACCCTTATATACCCGAAACTTTCAGACTCAAGAAAGGGGGAGAGAAGAACAATTATTGCTAATGAATGCTTATGCAATGAATTGTTGGGATGATTCAAATGGCAAGAGGAGTCTCCTTTATATAGGTGTTGAAATGCCATTTCTCAAAGGACACAATTCAATGAAAATGTCCAAACATCACCCATATTTTTAAAGAGACACATCCATTCATTTTATTTTATTTATTTTAATTGTTTACCAACTTGTGTCTCTTGATTTTTACTACTTAAAAATCAAAAGACACCAACAATCCCCCACATGGTTAACAATTTTTTCTATCATGAATGATGACCAATGCATGCAGACTCTAATCGAAAGTTCCAACGTGTTATTATTGCATCGATACAGGTAGCTTGCGGCTTTGAACCTTCTCTAGTAAGATATTATCGGATTTACTCGCTGCTCGGTGAACGCGATGTCTTGAACCGTCAGCTTTTTGCGTAAACCAAGACAATAACATTTACACAATAACAACCCTGGTATATTTAAGTTCTCACGTTGTGTCCTTTTCGGCCATGGACCATATCTTGGATTCATAAGTATTTTTTCCTATTTGAAGCGGCCTCACTTCACACTTACATAGGTGACCTCCTATCGGGAGTATCCTGCCATACTCCACCTTTAACAACGTATAGGAATCATTAAAAGCAAAGTTGCTTAACCTAGCCACACCTCTGCAGGTCGACACCTGGGCAGCTTCTGAGAATGGGTTAGGTTCCAGGTGATTAACTGAACCCTCCATAACTTAGTTGTTTCGTTGAACCAAGTTTGTGGGATCTCCACTCATCATGGTTGAGTTACCGCTATGGATGTCCTTTAGTGTGTGGACTTTAATCCCATTCCCCTTACTGCATTGTACATTTGATCTCGATTGATTCCTTTCGTAAAAAGATCAGCTATGTTGTCGTTGGACTTAACATAGTTAATAGTGATCACCCCGCTTGAGATCAACTGCCTAACGGTATTATGTCTCTGATGGATATATCGAGACTTACCGTTGTACATTGTACTTTGTGCTCTCCCGATTGCAGACATGCTATCATAATGTATTAATACGGGAGGTACCGGTTTTTCCCAGCACGGAATGTCCTCTAGGAAGTTTCTGAGCCATTCAGCTTCTTCCCCAGCTTTGTCTAGTGCTATAAACTCCAATTCCATTGTGGATCGAGCTATGCACGTTTGTTTAGAGGACTTCCAAGACACAGCTCCTCCTCCTATGGTGAATACATATCCACTCGTAGATTTGGAGTCCTTTGTGTCTGATATCCAGTTTGCATCACTGTATCCTTCTAATACAGCTGGATATTTAGCATAGTGTATGCCATGGTTTATGGTATGCTTTAAATACCGTAAAACCCTTTCTAGAGCTAGCCAGTGATCCTTTCCTGGATTACTTGTGAATCTGCTAAGCTTACTAACTGAGTACGCAATATCAGGATGAGTGCAATTTGTTAAATACATCAAGCTCCCGATAATTTATGCATACCTCAGTTGAGATACTGGGTCCCCTCGATTCTTAGCTAAGTGTAGATTTAAGTCTACCGGAGTCTTAGCTGGAGGTTTGTCAAAAGCTTCGAATTTCTTGAGCACGTTTTCCACGTAGTGGAATTATATCAAGACAATTTCGTCTACTTTCCTAGAGATCTTTATCCCTAATATGACGTCTGCTAGATCCATATCTTTCATGTCAAAGTGATTCTTTAACACGTTCTTAGTTTTCCCACGATAATCTCTTTATCGCTTCCTATAATTGGTAAGTCATCCATGTAGAGACGTATAATTATGTAAGCTTTGGTGTGCCTTTAATATAATCACATTTATCGCACTTGTTGATCTTAGAGCTAGTATAAGTTTTGTCAAATTTCTCTTGTCACTTTTCTGGCATTTATTCTAGCCCGTATAATGACTTGACTAACTGGCATACTTTATGCTCTAGACTAGGAGCTGCCAACCCTTCAGGTTGCGTTAGGCTTAGGTACTTTGACCTTTACTAGTGTTATGACCCTCGTAAACATTGTCTTGGTTGCGACCATTTGGTCCGACCTTTGGTTATTTTGTTTTGATCGGTTTTAAAACTGTTTAGTTGAATTCGTCATCCTTTGGGGGAATAGGCATAACTTTTTCGTGTGAACTCCGATTTGGATGTTTCTAGGTTGTGTATGTCCATAACACATTTATGTACAACTTTGTTGATATGAGTTTTATTATTTGAGGTCGAGTTTTGGAGTTTTGAGTGGATTACGGTCGGTTTAGGAATGATAGGCTTAGTTCGTTGACTTTTGGTAGAAAAATCATAACTCTCTCATACGAACTCCGAATCAAGCGATTCCAAGCCGAGTAGATCTATAAGACTTAGATCTACAACTTTGTTGTTTTGGGTTGTAGCGCTCACTACCATTCCTAGCGATCGCTATGTAAAATAAGAGGCCCGATACAAGCGATCGCTAGCCTTTCTAGCGATCGCTAGGATTTTACGGGCTGCGCACACTTTTCTTAGAAAATTCATAACTTCCTCATACGACCTCCGATTTGAGTGATTCCAATTCGAGGATGTTCATAACATCTAGGAGTTCAACTTTGATGATTTAAGTTTTGACAATTGAGGATTTAGTTGGTGGGATCATGGGAGAGTTTTTGGAGCTCGGTTTTAGGTATGTATTCGTAAGAATTGAAAGATTTTGCCAAATGATGAGAAATGTGGCAAATATGGCTTAAGGGTTGATTTGAGGACTTGTTAGAACTTATGTAGAGGTTTAGGAGTGTTAAAGAATGACTTGAAAGATTGAGGATCAAAAGAGAAAAAGGTTGATTGGTAAACTTACCATTTATGGTAAGTTTTCAATGAAAATATCTAAGAGAGGCTTGTGAGTGGAATCACTTGTGCTCATCCATTGAAAACAGAGAGAGAGAGAGGGAGAGAAGGGGAAAACGTGGGAGAAGAGAGGAGAAGAAGGAGAAAGGGTCTTCCTTTGATTTGAAGCTTGGTAAGTGATTTCTAGGCTTAAGTTTATTGAATATAAGTATAGATCTTGTGATGATCTTTAAGTTGGTGTAAGTTTGTGATGATTGAGCAACTTTTGAGATTTATGAATTTTTGGAGCTTGAGGTTTTGAGAGTTTAAATGGAAGATGTGATAAGTTTAGATGGTGAATTATGCTTTGAGGTTGTGATTGGAGGATTTTTGTGTATTATTTTGGAAAACCTTAAGTTAAAACCTTAGTGAAGAGCATATATGGATATTGAGGTTTGGTTGATGATATGAGGAGGGTTGATGTTGATCTAGTCATTAATGATGAGATAGGAGGATTATTATGCATATTTTGGAGGTTTGGTGTATAAATAAGATTTTAGAGACTTTGGTGTTGGATTTAAAGACCCTTGTGCATAATTTAGAGAACTTGTGAAGGAATTGGATATTAGGGACTTAAGTATGATTTTTGCCATTTTCCTTGTGTTGAGAGGATGATGTTTGATAGGAGGTTACTCTTATTGTTTAGTTGATCGCACTTTGGCATTTGAGCAACGTGGATCATGAAGTGGTGTGTGGAAACTTTTGGAGCATTTGGACAATTTGGATTAAGGTAGGGCGATATTATCCCTAACCTCTGTTTTGGCTAACATTGTTTGTTATAAACTTGTGGTTTTGTCATGATATGGTGATTATGTGGTGATTTGATGGACTGTGAATATGAGTCTTTGATTTGTGTGCGTTTGATGATTTTCGGTTTATGCATGGTTTTGACAAAAATGTGTCTTGTGGATTATGTGAATATATTTTGGAAAATTATGAATATGTGTGATATGTGTGAGTCACTTTGTGTGATGGCGGACGATGAGGTCTACCCGTGACCAACCGGGGATGTTGGCACATGTGCACATGTTTTGAGGATACATTGGATTTGTTATGATTATGATATAGCCGGCAAAGTTTGATTATGAAAGCGTTATAAGATATGGTATCCTCGTGTTGTGAGAAGGAGTGACACATTCTAGACCTATCCGAAGTCCATCCATTTATTTGACGTTCGTGATACCTTATCGGATCGGAACGTGTCTATGTGTATGATTTGTGAATATGATATGGCATTCGCGATACCTTATCGGATCGGAACGTGTTATGTGTATGAATTGTGAATTTGTCTTTGGTTACGATTGAATTACATGTGACGTGTTAAGTGTTATTTTGGCAACACTTGTCTATGCATGATTTGAGTTTATGCCTGTCGTTGGTTAGTTAATTATAGGTTAGTTTTAATATCCTCTACTAAGTACTTCCAAGTACTTACCCCATCCTCCACAGGTGATGAAAGTTAAGGATCGTGACATCTGGAGGGTCTTTGTTGTTTATATGTTTGAAATCGTCATCTACTTCTTGGGTTTCTCGAAGTCTCCAGATGGTATTTCTTTTTTGTGATCTAGTAGAGTCGCTCCATTGTACATATTGTAAATCCTGGATTTGTATGACTTTAGAATTTTGCAAGCATAATTGTAAGTTTTATGTATGAGAATATTTGTATCATATATGTAATATATGAATTTACGCTTCCGTATTTGAATTATGCTTCTGCGATTCGATATGTGTGTATGTATGAGGCTAGTTGAACCACGGCTCTTTGGTTTGGAGAGCGTGATCCAGCACCATGTCGGCGGCCAGGATTTGGGTTGTGACAACTAGCTACCTTCACACTTTAAGGTAACCACATGAATGCTTCTTTCCTTTCCATAGCTCGTATGAGATTTTAACCCTTTTTCTTGTGTGGCAACTTGCTTAGAATGAGTTGAGAGCTCAGCTTCCCCCCACATTTCTGGGATAAGCCCAAGCTAATCAACATTGCGTTAATAATCTCCTTAAGAGTTTGATTTTGGCATTTAGCCGTACCATTCAAATGAGGCGAGTATGGAGCAGTTGTCGAACGATGCCGTGTGCTCGACAAATTTTTTCAAACGAAGCTACAGATGGAGTAGTCGTCTGACGAATAATGTTGTGCTCTCGACCAAGTTCTTTAAACAAGGCTTCATATTCTCCTCCTCGATCACTTTGGATCGTTTTAGTTTTTTACGCTGAGTTGATTTTCAACCTCATTCTTATATCTCATGAAGCCTCAGGAGCTTCATTTTTACCTTTAGGAGATATACATAACCGTAATTCATGCAGTCATCGATAAACATGATAAAGCATATCTTTCCGCCTTTAGTTTGTACGTGTTTCATATCGTAAGTATCCATATGAATTAACTCTAAAGGCGTGGTACTTCTTTCCACCGAATGGAAAGGTGCTTTGGCCATTTTAGCCTTCACACATACCTCACATTTATCGGAAGGGTTAAACTCCAGATTCGATAATAAATTTAAACTTACTACTTTTTAGCGAGTTTAAATTTATGTGTTCTAATCTATTATGCCATAATTTAGAACACTTGACCAAATAAGAAGAATTTGTAATTTTATTTTGACCGTTAATGGTACAATGTATAATTATTACATTCATCTTATGAGGCCCCATTTCTTAGGTAACCCTTGCCTACAATAGACCCATTTTGGTCATTACAAGTATATCAAATACAAGCTTAGAAAACCCAACTATGCTTGACAGTGAGCCGGGAACTGTGTTCTAACTTTAACAACTAAAACCACCTTGCCTAGTTTGACGATTTTGGAAATTTTGGAGAATATCCCCTTGTCCGAGCAGAAGTGCTAGGTAGCTCCTATATTTCCTCTCTCAGATAGTCCTCCAGGTCAGCCTCAAACACCAAGGCTGCTAGATCGATCTCAGATAGGTCTTCAGCTAGGTTTGCCATTCCTTTATCGTCTTTCTTTGGCTGGCGACAGTCCTTTGCCATGTGGCCGGGTTTTCCACAGTTGTAACAATCACCCTTGATCTTCTTATTCTTTTTCTTATTAGGTTCTTGCTTCTCCTGCGTGTCCCCAGACTTCTTCCTCTTATTTCCACCTTTTCCCTCGGCAAGGTTTACGGTGATCTCAGAGGCAGCCTTGCCTTGCTTGACTTCGGACTTTCGGTTGTCTTCCTCGATCCGAAGCCTCACGATCAGGTCTTCTAGGCTCATATCCTTCCTCTTATGCTTGAGGTAGTTCTTGAAGTCCTTCCAGAGCGGGGGGAGCTTCTCGATCATCGCGGCCACTTGGAAGGACTCGCTAAGTTGCATCCTTTCGGTATGGATCTCGTGAAGGATCAGCTGTAACTCCTGCACTTGGTCGATGACCTTCTTGGAGTCCACCATCTTGAAGTCAAGGAACTGCCCGACGATAAACTTCTTCGTCCTGGCATCCTCCATCTTGTACTTCTTCTCAAGTGAACTCCACAGCTCCTTAGCGGTCTTGTGTACCGCGTAGACGTTGTAGAGCGTGTCGTCTAGTCCATTCAGGACATAGTTGCGGCAGAGGAAGTCACTGTGATTCCACGCGTCGAGGGCGTTGATCACTTGTTGATCTTTCTCGTTCTCTGTGAGCTTTGGTGCATCCTCCTTCAGGAACCGTACCAGGTTGAGCGTGGTCAGGTAGAACGTCATCTTCTGCTGCCACCTCTTGAACTCAGTACCGTTGAACTTCGCTGGCCTTTCGGCGTGGACAGTTCGCGGGTCCGTGGTCAGAGCAACGGTGCCATTCGATGCCATCTTCAAGTACGATCTCATCTTACGATTGTTGGATGTACGGATACGAGTACTTAATTAGGATCGGGCTATAGTCGAGGCAAGTGTTAGACACTTTCTCCGTAAGACGAGATTGCCCCGTATATTCCAGTGCACTATAGGCTACGGCAATCGTCCCCAAGATACAACGACTATTTTGGGCGGTTCAAAGATCGTTGCACATGACTCTCGAACCTTTCGGGCGAACTCTTATATACCCGAAACTTTCGGACTCAAGAGAGGGGGAGAGAAGAACAATTATTGCTAATGAATGCTTATGCAATGAATTATTGGGATGATTCAAATGGCAAGAGGAGTCTCCTTTATATAGGTGTTGAAAGGCCATTTCTCAAAGGACACAATTCAATGAAAATGTCCAAACATCACCCATATTTTCAAAGAGACACATCTATTCATTTTATTTTATTTATTTTAATTATTTACCAACTTGTGTCTCTTGATTTTTACTACTTAAAAACCAAAACACCAACAAATACAGGGACTATTAAATCATTTATGAGAAAGAATGAACCTAAAAGGAAAATTTGATTAAGACCAAAGACTAGGGGGTAATTTGCTCTTAGAATAATCGTCGGAAAAACGATCCAAATAGTTGTTAAATTTTTGTGGAAAATAAAGGAAGTGAACAAAGATATTGAAAGCCAAAAGAATAACAACTCATCCATTGAGTTGCTTTATGATATAACTTTATTTCTTCCAAATGATCTACCTTACAAAATGGTACACCATGCTTTGAACAATACACATTATAACAAATACAATTTTCCGAATTGCACTAATGTAATTATGATGTACAAGTTTGTTATAAAAGATCTGCAACTCTTCGATCTCTTGTATGTGTGGTGCTCTTGAACTTATACCATATCTGATCCCTGCACTTATGCTGCTTTTAAATTTTTTCGTAATTATAGTATTATCTAATGATGGCATAATGTTTAGGTTCGTGAAAAAATATAGTAACTATGAACTTAAAAACTAAAAAACTAAAAAACTAATACTATAATGAATTTATTTTAGCCGTTTCCACTCCAAAATCTGCCCGGTACCACAAACGTGCGAAAAGACAGATATATCCTCTATTTCTCCGTCGCAGCGTTGCAAGTCACTCTTTCCTCCTGTTCTTCTTTTTATTCTTAAAATTTATATTTAACAAATTTAGCGAAACCCTAACCCTAGATTGTCGCAATCAATGGGTAAAGACACCGATTCTTCGCGTCGCAAGCACCGGAGAGCATCCGCCGCCGACGAGGAGGACGGGCGAATCGAGGCGGAGAAGTCTTCGAAGCGCGGCAAGCACCGCCACCACCGGAAGAAGCACGAGGAATCCTCCTCCGTTGCCGCCTCTGCTTCGCTCCCGCCGCTCCCCCCTCCTCCTCCCTCGGCGGCCCTTTCTAGTGGCGTTAGGGATGTCGAGGATGACGTCGAGGAAGGAGAGATTCTTGAGGAAGACGAAGGACGTGGTCTGGAAAATCCGGTCCGTTCTATCCGCCTTACGTTATCTCCTTGCAATCGTCTGGTCCTGTTTATTCTAACCTTAATTTTCTTAGATTAGTTTTTCGTAGGTGGAATGTTATTGGGATTAGAAAGGTTCGATTGCTCTTTGTTGACTTCTCTACTTGACCGGCAGACTGGGTCGAAGGATTTAGGGCTTTGACTTATTTTGTTTCCTCTAAAAAAGTTCCGGAGAAACTAAGATATTAACATACTCGTGATGGTGTGCTTTATGTGAGTTTGACGGGTTCTTTTGTGGGTTTTATTTGATTGACATTTGACTGTTATATTACAAGTTCAAATTTGATCACCAGCAAGTACTTCATGAGTTCTTTTGTTGGTTTAGTTTGATGCGCTATAGAGTTTCTCCCAAATAGACATATGTAAGTACCCGCTTGAATTGCGCGAGAACGCGAGTGAATTGCCTAAAAGAGGTGCCAAATAGACTTTTTGAAGGAGTACTGGTGCCTCATTTTGTAAAATCTAATTAAACTTTTATTCTGGTCACCTTTTCTATTACATTTGTTAATCAAATGTCTCTGGTTGACTGTCAGAAGGTCTTGACAATTGATGATTTCTTGTGTTTATAGCAGGTGGTGAATGCTGAAAAGAGTAAGGATGGGCTCCTCAATATTTCTTTTGAGGTGGATAAATTTGATAATAAGATTGATGAAAATGATTATAGGATATCTATGAATGGTGACGATCATGGCTATAGCAAAAAGTATAAGATGACGCACAGGGAATCAAAAGAGGGTGACAAGTTGAACATGGGCCATATTGGTGAACTAACCAAGGGTGATAAAGGAAAACCGACCCACCGAAGTCAGTCATCGCCTTCTGAGGCTGGTGGTGCTAGGGCTGCAATTATTGAGCGCTCACCACATGATAATTATTATGACGAGGTTCAAACTAGGAGCAAATCGGTTGCCAAAGATCTTGGCAGGAAGAGATCCCGTTCCCGTAGTTTATCTGTAGAGGATGCTCCTTCCAATGAAAGACGGTATCATGACAAGGCCAAGACTGATCTCGACCATGAGAGAATGACTGAATTGAGTAAGGATATGAGGTATGGGGGTAGGGATTTGGTTAGAGGTGCAGAGGGAGAACGTAGTACTAGTTATAGTCGCAGTCTCAGAGGTGAGAACAAGCATGAACGACAGAAGGAAGAAAACAGAAGCCGGAAGAATGAAGAAAACAGAAGCTGGGAGCAGGAAGTTGACAGGAAAACGGGACGAGAGAAAGATCATGAGAGGGCCCGGGACAGAGATATAGAGAGGGAATGGAGAAGAGACAAGGATCATGAGAGGAGCAGAGATGAAGAAGTTGTAAAGGATAGAAGGTTGAAGGTGAGGGAAAAAAGCAGGGATGTGGGTGTAATCAGAAGAAGTGATGTGGAACTAGAGGGGAGTAGGGATAGGACAATGGATACTGAATGGAGAAGGGATATGGACCAGGGAAGGAGCCGAGATAGTGGGGCTGATGTGGAAAGGAGAGAAGATAGAAGCCGGGGGATGAGCAGAGATAGGGACAAGTATGGTACTAAAAGCAGGATGGAATTGGGAAAAAGGCGAGAGAACAAAGGGGATGGGGTTAGTGAGAGAAACAGAGATAGGGAAAAGGAGAGGGATAGGCATAGGGAGAGAGAAAGGGGCAGGGACTTCAGTCGAGGAAATGAGAAAGAGAAACAACACGGTGGAAGTAGAGGCAGAGATAGGGACATGAGAAGTGACGTATCCAAGCTCCATGGTTATGATAACAGTTTACTGGATGGTGCTAGGGACAAAGTACAAAGGTGATTAACATGCACTAGTCTGTTAGTTGTTTTGTTCCACGTTGCTTTTGTTTCCGATTTTTTCCGCGAATTTTAATGGGTTCAGCTAAGCTTCATTCTCATTTTATTTTGTGTAATGTACTAATGTTTGTGCTTACGACAGAGACGAAGACGAGCAAGATGATTTTGAAGAAAGAATTGAGTTGAAATTAGCTGAAGAAGAGGAGGAAGACATCGAAAGAATTAAAGAGGAGAGCAGAAAGCGAAGGCAAGCCATTCTCCAAAAATTCCAAAATCAGCAACAAAACAGCTCCCAATTTGAAGATGCAAAACAAGGTGTTTCCTTCATTAAACTAATTAACAGTTGTTATGATATTTGCTGGTATAAATGGGATTTTCTGGCATATGAAAAGTTACCTGCGACAGACCCCGTGTTTAGCTCTTGAAGATAGATAAATAATTTCACTTAGCACTTGTGGTTACTCGTTCCATGGTTCTGATTGATCTCATTGTTCTGAGCCCCGATTTAGGTTATCATGTCACATGAATTGTGTTGCCAGGCCTGTGGCAGAGGAGGTCCACCAAGTGGCTTTCTTTTTTGCAAATCACAGCCACTTGGTTACTGCAGATGCAGTTTGTACATTTGCTTTTGTTTAAGGCTTCTAATGAATTAACTTTCTTCGAGGAACAGATAAAGATCCTGCAGAAGGTATTGATCAATCTCAGACTGCTGCGACTATTGTCCCAGAAAGTCTCGAGGACAATAGTGAAGATGGTGACGATGTTGATACTGATCCAATTTTCTCTGTGAATAAGTCCCCTGCGCCAAATGGATTACAAGTTTCAGAAAGGATCTCTGGCCCTGTAGGACTGGGAGAGGGTACCCCTAAGGTATTTTATCTTTACCTTTATTGTATGAAGTTACTGACAATGAATAATGCTGGCCCCTTATTTTAACCGGCTTGTGGTTCTTACATGTTGTGCCTCAAAATTCTTTTTGTTTTCTGCAGAGTGAGAGATCGGATGAGAAGTATTGTGATGACATTTTTGGAGAAACACCGACCAGAGTTAGTAGAATGGTACGATCATTGAAGTTTGAAGTCATAGAGATTTGTGTTGTCTTGCATGATCTTTATTTCCAGCTTGTTCTGTTTCTTATTTTGCTTCAACTCAATCTACATCTCTTCTTTGTTTTCTAGATTTTAGCTAAATTCATGTAATTTGCTTTACAGACCAAAGGAGAAGCTTTGCCCATACATAATAGTGGTATTGATGATAATTGGGATGATGCTGATGGGTATTACAGTAAGTGTTTCATCTCTTTTGCTCACCCCTAATGATATTTTATTTAAGTTTTTTTATTTATTTATGAAGATCTTCTAGAAAGGACGTGCTTATTTCCTGGTTTGTTCTGTGTTTTGCATCCTTGGGTACTTTTGATAATCAATCTTATCAACTATCTTTTGGTATTGTGGCTCGAAGAGCATAATTTTTATGCTGATTTCTTTTGATTGAAATGGTTTAAGAAATCAAAACATCTTCATTCTATTGGTTTCTCCATTTTAGCTGGTAGTTACAATCATAAAATGAAAAAAATAAGTTGCTGTCATTTTTATGTTAATATTTCTTCTTGAGCTTTTGCTGCAGCGTCTTAGGGAGATGGGCGTAGTTGAAGCGTGTTCTGCAATCAGATACAAAATTTGTCATTTTTCTGCCTGCTAGGAAATACATTCAAAACTGTTTGCTCATTATCGTCTTTTTGCTATTTAGGCTACAGGTTTGGTGAAATGCTAGATGGTCGATATGAAATTTCTGCTGCTCATGGCAAAGGCGTATTTTCAGCAGTTGTCCGTGCTAAAGACCTCAAGGCTGGTGATGGTGAACCTGAAGAAGTTGCTATCAAGATCATACGTAATAATGATACAATGTGAGTGATTCTCTCTCTCTCTCTCTCTCTCTCTCTCTCTCTCTCTCTCTCTCTCTGTGTGTGTCTGTCTCTTATATCACTCTGTTAGTGTTCTGCTTCACACTTGTTTGGCTATCAGCTTTTTAATTAGATATGAAATGCAGGAACAAGGCTGGTAAGACTGAAGTGGAGATACTGCAGAAATTGGCTGCTGCAGACCCAGAGAATAAGCGCCATTGTGTTCGCTTTCTGTCAAGTTTCAAGTACAAAAATCACCTTTGTCTAGTCTTTGAGTCACTTCATATGAATCTGCGTGAAGTTTTGAAAAAATTTGGTCGCAATATTGGCCTTAGACTAACTGCGGTGAGAACATACTCAAAGCAACTCTTCATTGCACTGAAGCACCTGAAGACATGTGGTATCCTCCATTCTGATATAAAGCCTGATAACATGCTGGTATGTTTTGTACCCAGGTCATGTTTTGGTTGTGCAGCTCTTCATGGGACTATTGCATTTTCATTCATTCCACTCCTTTCCATTTTTGTCTACAGGTTAATGAGGCAAAGAATGTTTTGAAGCTTTGTGATTTTGGCAGTGCCATGTATTCTGGTAGAAATGATGTTACTCCGTACCTTGTAAGCCGCTTCTACCGTGCTCCGGAAATAAGTAAGATTCACTGTTTGGCTTCACTGTGTTTGCTAATCCTATATTTACTTAATTTGACTTGTTTCTTTGCTAAGAAAAAACCTGGTATACTTTGTTGCAGTTCTGGGCTTGTCTTATGATCATCCAATAGATGTGTGGTCTGTTGGTTGTTGCTTGTATGAGCTCTACACAGGAAAAGTTCTTTTTCCTGGTCTTAGTAACAATGACATGTTACGGCTTCACATGGAGTTGAAGGGACCTTTCCCGAAGAAGATGCTAAAGAAGGTATGCACAAACCTTCATAAGTTTATTGTGCCTACAGTTCCAATGCATCAAGCCGCAGGATTGCTGGCCTTTTTACAGTGGACTGTCTCCACGAGGAACACTGGATTTGTTTATTTCTTTCCTTTTTAGTTGTATAACTGTGCAATAAGATGATGTACTTCCATGCAGAAGCTAATTTTACAACAGAAATTCCAGTAGTTCCATTGAAAAATTTATTGCTCTGACCTAGTTATAGTTGAGAGCAAGTGGACTTTCTTACCCGTCAAGGGCTTCTTGCCTTCTTTCCTAATAAGCTGAGAGGGGTGTCAAATAAGAAAGTTTGAGCTTCTTTTCCTTTGAAGGCTCTCTTGTATCATCTCTTGTTAGCCAAAAGAGAGTGTGATACCATGATGGATAGCCTCTTCCTCTTGAAGTGACAGTTGATCAGCATTTTCCTTCTAAGGTTCTTGGTAATTGTTTGAATATTCACTTTCTGCCAATTGCTTCCTGTATGCAGGGTGCGTTTGCTGATCAGCATTTTGACTCTGACTTGAATTTCCATTCTGTTGAAGAAGATCCTGTCTCCAAAAAGGTACGATCCTTAGGAGTTCTCTTGGTATCCATTTTAAGTCATGTTTCTGCATTTGGAAATCCCGCGTTGATATTATCTTTTGAGGCAGATTTGGGTTTTTCTTTGCAGACTATGAAGAAGTTGCTTCAAAACATTAAGCCAAAGGATGTTGGATCTATTATTTCTAGTTATCCTGGGGAGGATTCCAAGATGTTAGCCAATTTTAAAGATCTGTTAGATAAAATCTTTGTGTTGGACCCTGATAAAAGGTTGACAGTATCTCAAGCACTGGCACATCCTTTCATCACGGGCAAGTGACATTTGTTGCTGATTTCTGAGTCCAGGCATGCAGTTCCGCTTTGTATCTGTGCTTTTATGTCATTTTGATTATCAGAGTCTAATGGTTGCGCATTATCTCTCCCTATCTTCTACGTGCTGGCTTGAGAGCTCTGGGTGGCATGGTTGGAACTGGCAATCTCCGGTCACAAGCACTATTTGCTGGCGGTTCTTTCGAGTTGGGGTGTACTGTTATGCCGTAAGACAACTTGCCAAAGGCGTTTCTCCCCTAATGTAATCATTCTTGAGAGTGGGCGTCTCCTTAACAAATGTACTTACATTTTTTATGTAACTACACCTGTTATCTTTGTATTTGGATTTGTCAGAATTATCATAGGGTAAGAATATTACGCTTCCTACAAGTTTGGGCTTGAGTTCCTTGTTAAGATGGTAATTCCGGTTTATTTTGCTTATAGCATGCTCAGTGCTTTGCATTATCCTGGTACATCTATGCGATTTGTAAATTGGGGTCTGTTCTTTATACATTTTTTTTATCTTTCATTTTTTACTGGAATATCTAAGAATTTAGTCCTAGAAAGTCTAACCAAATCTTTCATTCAGGATATCTGCCCCCTGCTTTTGAGGAAACCTTCCACTCTTAGATGCATAAAAGGCACCCAGTAGAAGGTATCTTGGTTTGTTGATACGAAGTAGCTAAAATGCTGTTAGAATTCCTTTGTCTGTACTTGAGCATTCATCAATTTTCCTGCTTCTGCTTTATATGTTAGTGTGGAATTCTCTAATATTTTCTCTGTCGGCACTTCTGGCATATGAGTGTATTACTATGTTAAGGATCGTCTTTGCCGCATTCCCTTTTCCTAATAACAACTAGTGGACCAATTATATTGCCTTATCCTTTCTGTTTTCAAATTTAACTTTCTTTTCCAATTCCGACCAAATTCCAAATTGGACTCTTTGTATTACATTTTTTATGATCCAATGAGTTGCTAAGTCTGACCCGTGGCCTTGCTCTTGTGGAGGCAATTGCTCAGGAGTTTGCGTTGAAGATGAAGACAAACTACAACATGGTAAGTAATTGTTTGGGACTATGACATGTTCCTTCAATGAGAGTTAATCTGAAATTTCACTCTTTATTGTGCTGGAAGCTTTATTGGCGTGCTTTACACTTTCCATGTTGGTTGATGCCAGTTTTTTTCTTTGTAGGGCATTGTCTCCACTCTTATACGCTAGTGTAAGTATCCAAAATTTTGTTCACTGCTCGCAATTGTGTCTTTTCAATGTTTTCATGATTGATGTTCTATGATGTTTCCTCGTTAATGCACACTTCTATCAATTTTGAAAGAAAAGTAGAAAACCCATTTTCTACCATCTCTAACAGTGGTTTTGGAGGGCATCTTCCTTTGTTTTTATGCCATCATCCCATATGGTACTCAAAGTCATGTTATGATAGAGCTTTCATGGTGCATCTTAGTGGCTCCTTGGGTTTGCATCTTTTTTTCACTTGTATATTGGTATCAATTTATTCTACCGATAGAACTTCAATGACTTAGTATTAGGAGGAAATATAAATAAACTCCCATGCAAATCCCACGAGCTTATCACAATTTTACCGTTATTTGCTTTTCAATTTTTTGGTTACAATGAAGATGGAAAATTTACATGTTTGGGTATCTTCGTAGTTAAACTAGTTCCTGTGCTCCATTCTTTGTCTCCCGCGATTAAGACCTAACGTTGTGGTAGCTTCAAGGAGTGATTTACAAGGTAAAACAAATATGTTCACTGTACATCCAACGATGAGCTGTTTATGGCTAAAGGGTTAATGGTGATTGCATCTTTTTCGCATTATATGTGTGTAATTGTAGTTTGTGTATATACATGTGCTTGCTTTTATTCTTCTGAGGTTGCGAGTTGGTTTAACTATGTTGATGTTGGGATGAAAAAGAATGGATGGGTTGTGATGGGGGATCCTCGAGTCTGTTGACTTATTGAATAGATTCTGTCTGTGTGACCCCTTTCTTTCCGGTTTTCAAAGCCTAGTTGTTTGGAAGCTGTTCGGCTTTATCTTTTTGGCCCTAGTTTGCTACAGAATTTTGGAGGGACCAAGCTTTGGTAACAAGTGTTTTGTTGGTGTTAAAGATCCTTGTGCACAGCATCTATATTGGTTTGATGGATAAGTTGTAATGGGAAAAAATTAGAAAGAGTAGTTGGTCCAGGACAGGGGGATAGCTGATGACGGTGAAATTCCATAATTTAAGCCATATCTAATGAAATGAACCATTCTGAAATTGACTAGCATAGCTTGTTAGAACTTTACATGTGCCTATGGCTTGTTCATGGGGCATCGCTTGCCTTCGCAGATTGCATTCTTTGAATTCGTGAGTGTTGAGACATTTTCTGAGTCATATATTCTTTTGCATCTCTGTTTTTTTTTATTACGTTGAATCCCCGTCTTTTGTTCCCTTCTCAAGTGTCGAAACTGTTGAAGTCTCATTTCTGTATGTGACCAGTTTGTTTCTTGTTCATGGTTCTGTAATTACGTAGTAGAAGACCTAGTATACTATCTTGAATAGCAAAGGGAGACAATCTTAGGGGTCTCATGCGTCCGGTGAGAACTCTAGGCATCATTTGATAGTCAGTCGCAACACAGGTTCTCCAAATTTGTAAAATAGTTTGAAATTTTTTATGGATTGTTGTCTTGTGTTGCATACAAATTGTTGCTGCAGAGTTGGCAAGTATAGCGACTCCTGTGATTCGGACAAGGGCTATGCAATTTCATCTTTTTTATTAAAAAAATGGCCATCACGTATTAAAATGAGATTTGCTCTTCATTCTATTAACTTTCAAACCGCTCCGTGAATATTGACGGAATGCAAACTATTGGAGTGCAAGTGAGAATTTTAGTCGTTAGAATCAGCAGTTTTTCTTTTGGGAATCCAATACATAGGCTATGTTCTTTTTTGGTGATTACTTTTCCTGTAATCATATTTTAATGATTAATGATCCTTTATGGATACAGTAATTCTATCTACGCATAATGTGTGCCTTCATCTCCTAGGAATGGCCAATTTCTTTTAGAGTTTTGGTTAATTGTGGAGATAAGCTGGCGTCAACTGAGGTGGCTTATGAACTTGCACCAGTTTGATGGTCGTTAATTTGTGGTAATTATCTAAAGTAGTATATGTTTTACCTACCAAAGAAATAGTTGCGACTCTCACATACTTGCATTCGTAACTTCAGCCTCGACACGTTAAAAAGCTGTACACGATGCCACTTCATCCCGTTGAAGAATTGTTTTTTTTTTTTTTGAGAAACCCGTCGAACAATTGGATGTCTCTTGCTACTCTCTTTAGGATGCTGGGATCACGATAAATTGAATGGAAAAGTTCGATAGCTGCTCTTGCAATACAATTAGATAATATTTATAGCTATTTACTTTTTAATAACAAATGTGATAAAAAAAAATATATTTTTATTTTAAAATATTGATCAGGACGGAAAAATCTGGTCAAGTGGTCGACATCCAGGTCTTTTTATAAAACCATGTTCTGAATCCAATTTTCATTCACTAAAAATTAACTTTTATAAGTTATGCTTCACATAGGTAACAAATACAAATATTTGGTGCAACGTATATATAAATTAGCTCGAAGTCGTCCATTTAATGACTTCACTATATATACACATATATATATACACACACATGTACACACACATATATACACACACACATATATTTACACATATATACACACATATATACACACACATATATACATATACATATACACACACACACACACACACACATATATATATATATATATATATATATATATATATATATACACATATATATATACATATGTATATGTATATATGTATATGTATATATATTACTCTTTAGTTAATTTTCGTTGTCAAGATCCAATTCACTTAACTAGGTTGAGCTAAACTAACAGATCGGATCGAGAATTTACGAAGTTCAAAAAAAAAAAAAGAATGCGAAGCCGAAGCACTAGAACCTACCAGAACCAAGAATTCAGCTTCTAGCTCAAGTTCAGGGGACGACGATTTGAAGCTAACTGTGCGTGATGATGCAGAATAAATATTCAAGATTCCAGACAGGGAATTAGTTCTTGATGAAAACTGCGAGGAGGATCGCATCCATGACTCAATGGCGAGTCAGATGAGGCTGCACCTAAACCCTAAACTCTTTTTGTTTGATAAGAGTTAAAAATGCTTCGTTTTGTTGAGTGGCTTTCCAACTTTTGTTCCTTCGTTGCAGCATTATTGATACTCTATATGGCCATTCGTCCGACCGAAACAGACCACTACAACCATTCAAGCGAGCAGTCACAACTAGGCGAAGTGCGACTAATGGCGCACCAGTTCCAGGACCGATAGATGCAGTGCAGCATCCGTCTCGTATCTGCAATTTAACATATGTTCCTAGTGTTTTACTCTTACCTAGTGTGTTTGTATATAGACGAGGAACTTTAGCTAAAGAGATTCGTTTCAGAATATCCTCATCTGCCAACTCTTCTGATTTCGGACATGCTAAACCTAAAATTGTTAGTCCTGTGGTTAAGCTAATCCGAATCCTGATTACGGTCAACTTTATGCAGAATTGCATTATTCAACCGTTGCACCGAGATTGATCAAACAGCTTTGAATCCCATTTCTAACATCAAAAGATACCGAGCACGAATCGCTCGCCACATGATAACATTATTAACTCGTGAACCAGTTATCCATTTCTTATCTGGATGGAACCGAATGGCAGACAGCAACCAAGTGCAGATAGTTGAGAACTGTCAAATATTTAGCTATGCAAACCAAGTACAAAAAAGACCCAAATACAACAACAACTACAACAAGCACGCACCTCCAAGAGAATGTAACGGCGCAATTGAATGGAACTTGTTCTACGAAGAAGAAGAAGACGAGGTGAAAGTGCCGCCACTTTGTTGCCAGAGGTTAATGATATCAGTGGCCTGGTTAAGAAGAATAATCATCTTCTTCTGGGAAATCCAAGGCTTACTCTCTAGTGTGGTCTTGAGCTCCTCCCAAGCATCCTTCCTCGGCCAGAAGAAGTATGGACTCAAAGGGACCGCTCCGTATCCGGGTATCAACTGATCAAGAGCCAGCCCTATGTTCTTCTCCATCCATATGAACTTCAACACCAGCCTCGGCTTCTCTATCACCACCATCTCTCCCTGCATTTACCCTCGTCAACAAGCACAAAGACACACTCTACTCTTGGAACCAGCAGCAATGTGTTAATCGGAGAAAACAAAGAGAGTGGGATTTAAAAAGACCTCATCGTCAGTTGCTAGAGCTCTTGGACGAGCTCGAAAATTCACCGCGTTTCTCGAAATGGGTCTCATCTTGAGGTTAAACTCCATGGAAGAAGAGGAGGATACCGACTTGGGTTTGGTAGTGGAGGAGGGGAGCAATGGGAAGAGAGGGTTGATGGTGGAGTGCATCGCCATGGTAAGCATTTTTTTTTTGGGGGTGTGTTGGGAGTATTGTCGGGAGGGAGAATGGGAAGGACGAGGGTAACCAGTTCCAACTTCTATGTCTGGTTCTGGTTGAGGAAGAAGAAGAGGAATTTTTCTGTGTGTTTTGGATAAGACGTTTGCTGGGCTGGTCTGGGCTGGGCTTTTTTTACGTTCACTTGCCTGGGCTTCTACTCTAAACGTCAAAGCCCATCTTATTTTAAATTAATTATTCAGTTTGTTTATTTAATTTAATTATGTGAAATGATTATGATGAATTTTGTAACAATTAAGTGCGTAATTAACAAATAATCACAAAATTAAATATGATTAATTAAACAACAAATTCGTTAATTAAATCTCGCTTACTTGTTGTAGCGTGTGCTGATGTAGGTCCGAATCGTCTACGGTGAGTTGGCGATCGAATCCTGATCACAACGAATGGATCGAAGATCAGATTACTACGAATGTTTTTTTTTGTTAAATTACCGAAACTATCAGTGACTAGTATTGATATTTTCGTTTCACAGAGTAAATACTGTGTATGGCAAAGTGCAGATCGGTCACCTGAACATCCCTATTTATAGGAATTAGTCCTGCCTGCATCACTAGCCATGGGTGTGTCCACGTGTGAGCACATGCAAGCGCCACGTGGTAGCTGGCGCACATGCAAGCGCCATGTGGCACAAGCGTCACCAACCACCCATGCTTGTCACCATGTGGCATGCCACGTCAGCATGACGTGTCACCACGCCAGTGCTGACATGGCCATCACAGGTGGTTGCGGACGTCATGATGAAGTCAGCACAGTTAACGGACTGACCGGCCCGATGAGTTTGGGCCTAATGGGCCTAAATCCAACAATTTTGTTATCGACAAGACTGATTGAAAATCCAATATTTTTTGTGTGGAAAAAATCCAACGTTGTTCTAGGAACTAAGACCCTTATTTTTCTTCGATCGATCCCCTTACTGTCCGTTGTAACAATATGCATGGGATTGATATGGAGGTATTCTATCTTTCTAGACATTATGCTTTATTCCGGCCAGATTTGTCGTTCAAACAAGCCAATTTACTTATTGTCGCACATTCTTGCATCTGTAATTCTTTAACACTTCGTTTACAACAAAAATTTTGTAAATACTTTTGAATCAACTCATGTAGGACTAAGTTCAAATTTAATTATACGTTCACAATATAATAAAGAACGACGCACATAAACTTACTTAAAATGGGAAAATTGAGTTTCTACGCGATATAAATATATAACAAAATCACAAGACAAAAGATATGAAATTGTGTCGATCATGGTAACGTCCATGTATCTTATAGTGTCACGTGTTGGCCAACAGGCCAAATATCAAGCACATGAATCGCCAATATTTGGTCCTACGGTTCATTTTCTTCCTTTGCTTTTTTGCCACGTCGAATGGTATGAATTTTCATGTTCTTAAAAAATGACTTGTAGGTCGATATGTAATTTCTTCGTCTATGGATCAATCGGTTCGACTAAATTTTTTTATATTACACATTTTTATATATTATATATATTATTAAAATAGCAATTAGCAATTGAAAACTTAATATATGAAGTGTCAAATAAAACAAGTTTTTAATAAAGTATTTTGGCCAACCAACTGATCCAACCAAACGAATCAATTGATCTGAACTGTTAAACCGATGGTCACCTATTGGATTGTATAGGTCAGGTTTAGGGTAAAAAAATGACCGTGTGTTGTCTCGTCTTAATTCGTTTAATCTCTTTGCCGTGACACACCCTTTCCTTATAAATCTCCAAGTAAATTACAGAGGTCGTGGAGGGTTGGATGATTATAAAATTCCATCTGGGGTCGTCTAAAATATCAGAGGCCCTAGAAATCAGTTTTTGGAGCATGGTTTTGTTCTAGGCTGAGAATTTTCTAGTAAAATAGATAGCTTGGCTAGAGAATTCTCCAAGAGAATTAAGCATTCCTTTAGTCTTCCCCTGTACCTTGTTGTAACTTATTGAGACCATATTTCTTCCTTGTTTCCACGTGTTGGCCAAAGTTTAAGCCAGCCAACTTTACTTTAAATGTTTTTCTTCAATTAATTGCGCAGAAAACAATGCGAACCCCAAAGATGGACTTGTTTGTTGTAATGGATTTGTTTAATTTGATAACATACGGCACAAAGTGATATAAACACATAGATGGTTAATAATTCAAACTTTGAACACAGACAAAAGGAATAAACCTTTCCTTACAATCGTGATGATCAGTTGGACATCTAAAAGTTAATCAATAAGCTGGCATCCGAAACAAACCCACCTTCCTCCGTTCAAATACCCTTAACTTACAAAAAAAAAAGAGTTGAATTTTTAGTCGAAGTGATAAAAGATTTAAAATCATTTAAAGAAAATTTGTGAGTAAATATTACGAATGAAAAAAAAATATTAGAAATTATTTTTTATATAATTCAATAATATTTGATTCTGAGTATTTTTTTTAAAACATCTTTTGTTTAAATAAAAGTTTTATTATTCCTCCCTAGAAAACTCCAAGGTAGTTATACCATAATATTTATCTCATATAGAACAAGATAGATACAATTAAATAATTAACTACAACATAAAATCTATATAACTTCCTGATTTTGAATCCACAAAAACAAATCATAAGTACTTAACAAATTTTGATTGGGTGTTCGCCCTAATAGGTTTCGCCTGTTCTATGCGAGTTAAAACCATAATAGTACAGCGCATTAAAAAAAGGTACGGATGATTTGATAGTTGTGATTGGGTGCGGTAATTTTATCATTTATCTCGTCATTTTATTTTTTTTCTCTCCTCACTCATTTTCTATTTCTTCTTCCATTATCCTTCCTCCTCCTTTTTATCTCTTCATGTCTCAATCTTAAAGTCAGCAGTTCTACCTCGTAGAAATCTTCAGGTTTGACATCGACGATGAATCTAAGGCTCTATGATAAAGGACTTCTTTCTATGGCTCACGACTTTGATAATGACGCTATTTTAGGAGCTCGAGATCCAATGACGCTGGTAGAAGCATGAGTTTCCAAGTTCAGTCTCTACTTCTCTCTGCCAGTTCGATCTCTAAGGCAACAACATGTCTTGACGTCTAAATGGCAAACTCAGTTATATCTAAATGACAATTTTTAAATAGCATACTAAGTTATATCTAAACGGAAGACGCATCATTTTTGGACTAACATGGATATGTCATTATAGAATAACATAAATATGTCATCCAGACTAATAGCAATACACCGTTATGATTAACTACACCATGCAATTATGACTAACATGAACACATCATTTTCATACTAACAAGAATACATCATTTTCAGACTAACATAAATAAGTGATTAAAAGACTAAATATATCATGTCGTTTTGACCAACATAAACATATAATTTTGACCAGTAAAAATATGCAATTTTTACCAGTAGAATCATTGCCATTTTGAGCATCACGAGAACTCGGCAATTATCATTTTGTTCATGCACGTGAGTCATGTATGATATAAGACATGCGCGTCCTATACCCAATCTTTTCTCGTCCTCAATTCTTTGCAACAATGCATAAAAACACCCAGGGGCGTAGTCACCTTAAAAAGAGTGGGGTCAATTGATCCCACTTAATTATTTTTGTTTTCATAATTAAATTCATTTTTAATATGTGTACCCACTAAATTTGAGCATTGACCTCACTAATTCTCGAGGCCCATAAGAAGTAATTTTTATCTTTATATATATTTTTTGAAGCGCATCATAATTTTTGAGGCCCGTATAAATCTTATTATTCTTTAACTATTTTTTGGTGGCAACAGATCATAATTTTTTAGGCTCATATAAATATTATTTTTAGGGTAAAATTTAAGTATTGATCCCACTAATTCTTGAGGCCCATATGAATTTTTTTTATAATATTGTCCCCACTCCTAAATATTTCTGGCTGCGCCCCTGAAAACGCCCAGACATCAACCAAAAGCAAAGAACTAAAACAACAAGCATGCGTTTCATCAGAGTACATGGACCACCAAAATACCAAATATTTTGAATAGTGTGAATTTCTTTATATGTAAAATATTTTATTAACTAAAAATGAACAAAAAATAAAAAACACAAGACCTGATAAAACTAATGGCGAGTAAACTCACTATTTATAATAAAATCTAAACTAACATCGAGCCTATTTAATCCCGAACTTATCGAACACAAAAAAAATAAAAAATCAAAAGAGTTCCATAATCTGTCAAACTATAAAATTTCAGGCAGCCACAATTTGTCATATGCTTGCTCCTTCCGTTTTTTCCCCCAATCTCATATAACAAGTATTTACATGGCTGATCAAAGTAATCAAAAAATTGGGTAAGGACCATGTGGCCAGTTAGGAATTGGGAAATGTCGTCACGTTCATCTTCAAGAGCGCAGAATTCTTTTGATAAGAGCAATTTTTTCAAACGGCTTCTTGTTTACGGCACTTATTTGCCTCGAAGATGATACTTTAACGCCGGAGCATCTACGCGTGAGAGTTACTGTCTTCTCCAAGACATCCACCAGAACAGATTCCGTCTCTGCCAAATAAGAAAGCCACAATTTTCTAAATCGTTGTTGCCTGAAGAATTTTAATCATAACTTATTAAAAACACATGATATAATCTAATTGCATATCAAATAAACATGTCATTACATGAGAATCGTGCATGTATAACAAATCACAAGATTAACTTAATCTTATATCGTGAAAAAAAAAACAGAATCTTACCTTCCATTCTCGACAACATATCAGCTACTCTGCTTTGGCATTCGGGGCAGCTCATATCTGCCCAAATAACAACTTCCTGCGTCTAACAAACCAAAAGATAATGAAAAGCTGAAACCCATTTTAGACCAAGAAAGTATGGAGGAGAAGACAAAGCGAGAAAACTTAATTACAAGAGGCATGGACAAGGATTCAATTGAAGCCAGGCTGGTAGTTCCAGGAAGTGACAAGCTCCTGTTCTTCTTCTTCTTCAAGTACTCTACACTTCTTGGTCTCTCCTTTCTTGGTTGATTGGTAGGATCCATTTATCTTTTATAACTTCACCAAAGAAAAGGCAATCTAAATATAGTTAAGCAATTAAGGTGACAAGTCAAGTCTCATTTTGCTCTTGCCTTGAGAAAATGAAGTAAGAACAAGAGATATAAGTATATCTTGCTCTAGTGATGGAGCAACCCCAGCTTTTGATTGGGATGATGAAGCTTTAGACGTGGTTAATTAAAAATGAACAAAATAAAGAAGCACCTAAAGTCTAGGTGGAGAAAAAAGCTACCCGATCGGATATAGTCTTCGACTCATGATATCAGATCAACGGTGAAAAGTAGAGAGGAACAGTGAAGTGAAGTGGTGGGCTAATGGGAAATGTCATTTTATTGCATAGTTGAGAAAGATGCCTTAATTCAGAGGCAGGCCCACTGGTATAACGTATATTTTGACATTTCTCCTCCTCCAAGTAGCTATCTCTGGGTTGCTTGCACGACCAAGCACTTGTTAGTTAGCTTTTAAGTTCAATTAAGAGGTTGTTTAATTTGATTAGACTAAAGAAAATGTGGTGGAGATAATGATAGATATATATATATTTATTAATTAGTTTTATGTTTAAGATTATTATTAAGAGTTTTATGTAATTTTAGATTATTATTATTAGTAGTTTTATTTATGGGGTAAATTTATTTTTGGTTAATCATAAATAAGATATATACACTATTATTTTACATGGTTAAATTTGATTAATAAAAATATTAATTTTATCGTATTTTAGATTAATGGTCAAAATTTTATCATATTTTTTGTATATTTTTATAATTAACAAATTGATTCTTATTACAAATGTAATCTACTACCTACCAATCTCTATTCTTCTCTGATTAATACATGACTGCAATAGAAAAATGTTTAGTCCGCAAAATCTAAGTTTGTATAATAGAATATATTAAATGGAAAATATTTTTACTTGATTAGGAAAAGGTTAAAAATTAATAAATTATAAGTTAAATTAAATCAACCAGATGGATAGATGGACGTGCCCTTAAACAGTGATTAATACTAATTAATACAGTTTAGAAAACTATTCTCTTAAATTATACAAAGCTGCAACCTAACGCTTACGATCTTTCCCGTAATCATAATTAATATCGTGGAGTGTTCCCTTGTACAAGAACATACATTAGGTGTCTTCTCAGTTCCTTGTCCTAATAATTTACGCCATCGTAGCTCATTGTGTGACGATTAATTTTTTTGCAAAGGTATAATAAACAGAGAAGCCTAGAAAATTACCGATACACTTGGATAGCGACCAGTTGCACACGGTGAAACAGTCAAACATCGAGCTAGGAGTCCAAACTAGACCCACATATCGAGCTGTCAAAAGAGAAATTTCAAAATAGTGAAATACAAAAGATTGATTTAATCTCTTAAGTGAGGTAATAACTGCCAACAACTTTAAATTATGACACAGAAAAATTCAGAAAAAAAACCTATGACAAGGTAATGATAATGGAATTGTTATAACAAAGTCAACCCTTTACCCAAAGATTACTTCAGGTCCCGGCTACCAAAGAGTACTTTTTTTTTTGTGGTGAAACAAATTCATTGTTGATAACGTTCCAGATTGAAAAGTGCTATGGGCCTCATGTGCCCGTACAAAGTCAAGAAACTTTCAGCAGAAAGGGTCCAAAAAGAAAATACCCTTACAGCTCATTATGCCTGACACAACTACATTGCTGAAAGATAATTTTATTTACTTGCTGCTTCAAGGTTTTGATGCTTGCCAAAGTTTAATTGATCTTTAATTATCAAATACCGGTGTTTTTTTTGATAAAAATTTTTACCTGAATTTCCAAGATCATTGCTTAAAACTAACAAATTTCATGAAATATGTAGTTTTACAAAAAAAAAATTTTGAAAACGATGGGAGGCCGCCATGTGCCACTTTTTGGGAATAAATTATTCAAATCGTTGAATGATGATAATTTTACCTTATTCACAATGCAATATTGCTTATTTTTAGGAAATTAAAAAAAAATAACACACGTTTAGAAATTATAAAATGGCATCGCTATATAGACCATTTATTTCGTGTTCGGAATTATAAAATGAGTGTCATAGAACTTGATGTGTTTGTGAGGTGCACATGCTCATTTGGTATCATGGAGCGAAATTCGACCAAAGAGCAGGAATAGCATAATAATATTTGGACTTATTTGCAGAAATTCGAAAACATTTTGGACCAGAGCATATTATTTCGTGTTGCTGGACATTGCTTGCGTGATTAGGCCGAGGCTCACAAAACTAGGCCGTGAGTTGTACTTTTGGGCCATGACTTACAATTTGGCCCAATACCCACTTTGAGCCGGATTTCTATTTTGGATGTTCACTGTTTATTAGACTTTTTTGGGAAAAGTCACTTTTAGTACCCTGTGGTTTCACCGAAAATCACTTTAGTACCCTGTGGTTCAAAACCCATCAAACGGGTCAAACATCACACGAAACACATCAGTTTGGTCTCCGGGCAGCTGCCCGAATTTCGGCTCTCCTGCCCGACCCCTGTCCTGCCACTTGGACAAGCCACATCATACATTTTTTATGACATGGCGCCACGTCGATCATCCCACTCCAAGAAACAATATTTCTCATAGGCATTTTGTCAAACACCTTCCTCGCATCCCCAATCTCCCCGCACTTAGCATACATATCAACCACCGAACTCCCCACAAACACGTCGTCCTCGAACCCTGTCTTCATCGCCAAACAATGCACGGAGCCCCAAACGTCACGTCTCCGGAGAATCCCACAAGCTTTGAACACGCTGGAAAAGATATGATCATCGGGCATCATGCGCTCACCAACCATTCGACAAAAGTACTCAACAACCAACCCGGCATCTCGTTCTGCACAAACGACGAGATCACCGAACTCCACATGGTGGAGGTCCTCCAACCCGTCTCCTTGAAGACCCGACCTGAGACACGGTAGCCGGGTCTTGGAGAAGAAGTTGATGAGGTGGTGAGAGGCAAAGGGGACCGCTTGGATACCGGACTTGATAATGTGGGCGTGGAGCTGGACGCCGTCGCGGAGGGACCTCGACCGGGTTTGGGAGAGCAGCAAGTTGCAAAGTGACGTGTACTTGTCGACAAAAGAGGGATGGTTCGGACGATGGTTCGTAGGACAGGTGTTATGGTCCGTAGTGGGTAGGGTTGGTTGCGAGGGGTTCGGGTTCGTTCTGTCGCCGGCCTCCTCATCTCCATGCTCCCCCTCCCCGACCCACCTCCCCTTATTTCCAAGCTTCCAGTTTAATCTCGGCCCATATACCCGCCCAAGTTCCGAAGGAACCAATTCCCGTTCCCCGAATGTCCACCCTCACAAGAGTCCAAGTGGAGAGTGAAATTACGGGATGATGACGTAGCTTATCCAGGTGGTGCCATGTCATAAAAAATGTATGATGTGGCTTGTCCAAGTGGCGGGGCAGGGGTCGGGCAGGAGAGTCGAAATTCGGGCAGCTGTCCGGAGACCAAACTGATGTGTTTCGTGTGATGTTTGACCCGTTTGATGGGTTTTGAACCACAGGGTACTAAAGTGATTTTCGGTGAAACCACAGGGTACTAAAAGTGACTTTTCCCGACTTTTTTTTGGTCGACTGTTTAATCAGACTTTAACGTCGGCAAATACACTAAACTTTTTTTCAAAAGTTCACTCTTGGCACAACTTAATTCGACATTTCTTATTGAGTACCATATGATTTCTTTTTAATGACGAAATATTTACCAAATTAATTTTTTAAGAAATAAATATTTATTATGATAAATTTTTTTTTTCACTTAACATCTCAATGATTGTATTGCAATATGTCACTCTTCTCTCTTTATACTTAACTAACAAGACAGAGAAGTGGAATGTAATGCCTTGCGAATTATATGTTCTATTCGAAATATATAAGAGGAGTAATTAGTTCTATCTATATTAATAAAATGCATTTTTTCACACTTGTTAAAGAGAATTTGAAGATTAAACCTTTGAGGTTCCCATGAGCACGCACGACCTTGAGCTGCTCCCGATGGAATTCGACCGCCCCTGCTGCGGGATTTGAGTGATGTCTCATTCCCTAGGAATGTTGTAATAGGTTATGGTAGTCATGTGATCATTTCTAATCGGGGAGCCGACTTACTCCAGGACAGTAGGTACATTTTGAATGGGTTAGCTAGTAACGATCAGGGTCAAAGCCAAGTTTGCGATATACCAAATATCAAAGGAGATTTTCTTTTTGATGTACTTTTCTCTTTTCACATTTTTTTTCACGAATTTTTTTATAATAGGAATTTGACGAGGTCGACGATCGCAATTTTATAAGAAATCAAGAGAGGGTCCTGCAATTAGTAAGCTTATTTTTAGCCATGTTTTCTAATATATATAGCAATTTACACCTCTATTCCCACCAAATTTTTTCCCTAAGGTTAAACATGTTTGACTTCTAGTGGACTTACAATGTGTAGCCTCATAATTTTTTTTGGCATGTATATGAATAAAGACAAAGCACGCCAAAAAAGACTCATATAGTTTGTGGAGACAATGTGTCATATCACATTATTATATGTGAAATCTAGTAAACTATGCACAAATTTTATGGTCGATGGCAGGAGTGCAAAATGTTCAGACAATTCAATCGAATATATATTCAAGTAGCATAGCTTGTGAGTGGATCCTCGAGTCCACATTATTTTAAATGTTGTTTTTAGAGAGTATAATTGATTATGATATTTCTTAGTTAGGTAAAAGTTGTTCTTTTTCCATAAGACGAGATTGCCCAATATATTTCAGTATTTGTGGATTTTGACAATCGTCTTCAAGATATAATAACTATTGTTTTAAGTTCGTAGCACAATGATGTTCGAAACCTCGACGAATTCGTTAGACACTTGAAACCTTTTATATATATATATATATATATATATATATATATATATATATTTTGAGGGGAAAGATACTTCCATTAAAATAACTGAGGAGGTTACAACCAAGATAACCAGAAAACAGATGAAGCACGCATACAACTCGCCAATCTACGAAACCAAGCAACCCAAACGAAACAATAAGAACAATTAAAGTATATCATCAGCGAGAATAGAAGAAATTGCAGCCGGCTCCGTGAACAGAACTAGAGGAAAAGAAGAGAAGAGACAAGGGATTCTGGCCATTGCATGAGCAGCACCATTGGCAGTTCTGGGAGCAAAATGGTGTTCGACATGTTCAATTTGTTGTGCCGAAACCAGACAGTCTCCAATGATAACCGCGAGGTCACTTCGATCCTTGAGCTTTCGCTGCACTGCAAAAACAACCGGTTGACAGTCCGACTCCATCACCACCTGGGAAAGACCAAGGGAGCCAGCCAGGTCCAGACCCACTTTATAACCGAGGGCTTCAAGTAAAGTCGGATGAGAAATGTGGGGGAAACGGCAGGTTGCTCCCGCTACATAGTGCCCCCTATAATCACGAATAACCACTCCAACTTGACCGCCACCTTCGGAAATAGAGCTAGCATCAGTGTTCACTTTGTACCAACCCAGTTCTGGTGGTTGCCAACATATAGTAGGACGGATAGTCTCAGACGTAGGAGTAAGATGTATAGCAACATAATCCTCACCGAGGCTAATAGCTGCTTCAAGAATTCTTTCAGCTTCGATCGGCTGATCCGCAGCAAACACGTACTTATTCCGCAATTTCCAAATTCCCCACATTAAGCATAATCGCTTGCACTTGTTTCTCATATATATATATATATATATATATATATATATATATATATATATACTTTTTTATATTTTACAAATTATGACTCTTGAAAAGTTTTTAATTTTCATTTTGAACTGACACCACTATTTTATCATTTTTTTCATTTATATCTTTTTATTGTTAACTAAAATTGTATCTTTTCAATAAAAGCACCAGTATGAAAAATACTTCACATTTTTTAGTTAAGCAAGCAAAAAAAATTACATTTTGAATTTTTTTTAATTTAAATCTCCACATTTGCAATATACTTCAGGGTTCAAGTATGAAATTTTTTACCACATTCCACATCTAAAGAAAATATTGCACTTATTTTAAGTATATATATAAAAATCTTAGAAAAATTGAGTAATATGAGGTTGGCTTATTTTATATCATGATCTATTAAGAAATAAGAATGTGAGTTGAATCCGTGATTTTAAACTCGGTCAAAATTAACAAGGTGTTAATCCGTCGATCTAGTAGAATCTTACCAGTTGCAAATCTTCACCCTACTTCTCCAACAACACAACCTCCCACAACCAAATTCACATCCCTAGCCTCCACCCTCCTCGAACAACCATCACCATTGCCTTAATGCACGAAGCAGATCTTCTTGACCATTGTATTGTACTAGTTGACCGAGGCTACCATTAGTTGTCCCGTCGTCTACCCGACTCAAGCCCGAAGCTCTCCTACTCAAAACCTCCCTCATCCCTAGGTTCTAGGTTCGAGCTCCCTCAATTTCTACCTCAATCCTCGCCTCTATAGCTTTCTGTCTCAACCACGGTCTCGTCATCTTCGTAGGCCACATTGGTCTCTCTCAGGAGATGGCTTTTTGACCGACATCCCAAGGGACCCACTTTTTGGACCCAAAGGGGTTGGTCACTTTGGCTTCCCCTCTTACCGTCTATGTTTTCGGCGACGTCATCATTTTGGCTATGGTTATGACCTTGGCCAGTTGTCGTCGGCTTTAGTTATTATTTGTTTTTTCTTTCGTTGTTTGTGTTTAATATTTGTGGTTTGTGCAAAATGCTTTATGTTTTTTTTTTCTGAATCAAATTATATTTGATTTGAGACAAAGTACATATGTTGATTATATAAGTGGGTAATTTTATTTTTGTCTTAGTTAAATTTTTTCGACCATTGACATTCATTTGTGAGCATTCTATATGCATTCAAAATGTTAATTTACAAGGTTACTTTGATATAACATTGTGTTTATTAGCCAATTTTTGTTTCGACAAGTTATCCACTTAGGACATTTGCTCTTCTAACTACTATCGCCTTCGCCCATGCCATATTATTATCATTAAGTTGGTTGATGTTTTCTTTTACGTATCTTTGTCGTTAGTCTATATTTTTTTTCTCGCATTATAATCCGTTTGATTAGTGTAGAATAGTATAATTATTCTAAAAAAATTAGAATGTTATAATGGCCAGCCGTGAATGTAACAGGTGGCAAAAAGTTAAACTTGTCTACTTGTAAGTGAGTTCGTTGAGGACGGGCGAAGTAGACAAGAAAGCCTATATAGTCGGGGGTAGTAGCTCAAATCCGCCGTTGGGCCAACTCCTCCAACCAACCAACCAACCAACCAACCTCGTCTTCTCCGCCCAAACTCCTCTCTATCTCCCCTCCCTTCCCTTCCTCTCTCTCTCCCTAAGCCCCCTACAACCAAACATGGCCTCCCACCCCCCCTTCCTCTCCACCAAGCTCAGAACCCTCGTCCCCCCGCCGCTCCCCCGCCGCCGCCCCGCGAGGTGCCTCCGCGTCCACGCCAAGATCCGCGAGATCTTCATGCCCGCCCTCAGCTCCACCATGACCGAGGGCAAAATCGTCTCCTGGATCAAGTCCGAGGGCGACCTCCTCTCTAAGGGCGACAGCGTCGTCGTCGTCGAGTCCGACAAGGCCGACATGGACGTTGAGACCTTCTATGACGGCATCCTCGCCGCCATCGTCGTCCCCGAGGGCGAGTCCGCCCCTGTTGGTTCCCCCATCGGCATCCTCGCCGAGTCCGAGGCCGATGTCCCCGAGGCCAAGGCCAAAGCAGCCGCCGCCGTCTCCTCCCCCCAAGTCGCCGCCGCATCCTCTCCGCCTCCACCGGCTGATGTTCCGGCCGCTCCTTCCCCGCCCCCTGCGGTGTCGCAGTCGGGGAGGACGGTGGCCACCCCGCAGGCCAAGAAGCTCGCCAAGCAGCACAAGGTTGACATCGGGAAGGTGGCCGGGACGGGGCCGTACGGGAGGATAACTGCTGCTGACGTGGAGTCCGCCGCAGGGATCGTTCCCGCTGCTGCTCCTACTGTTATGGCCGCGGCAGCTTCTGCTCCTGTTGCTGCTGCTTCTCCGGCTAAGGCGGGCTCGCTTCCTCCGCCGCTGCCGAGTTCTACTGTAGTGCCGTTTACCACAATGCAGTTCGCGGTGTCGAAGAACATGGTGGATAGCCTCTCCGTGCCCACATTCCGGGTCGGGTACCCGGTCTCCACCGATGCCCTCGATGCACTCTACGAGAAGGTACATTGTGTCAATTGTGATTTTATTTCGGTGTCTGTGTTGTTAGCGATGACAGGCTAATGCTGAATGTACTGAAGGTTTTATGGTTTTGTCTTTTTATTGATGCTGTAAGGTGAAACCTAAAGGTGTGACGATGACTGCATTGTTGGCAAAAGCAGCTGCAATGGCGCTTGTTCAGCACCCGGTTGTAAACGCCAGCTGTAAGGACGGGAAGAGCTTCACTTACAATAGCAGCGTTAACATTGCAGTGGCGGTGGCGATTAACGGTGGGTTGATAACCCCAGTTCTTCAGGATGCTGATAAGGTAGAGCAGTGATGATCCCATGTTCTGTTATTCATTCGGTCGTTGAGGAAAGAGTCTTGCGAGTGTAACGGTGTGTCAGTTTTCTTGTTGCTGTAGTTGGATCTTTACCTGTTGTCTCAAAAGTGGAAAGAGTTGGTTGAGAAAGCCCGAGCTAAGCAACTTCAACCCCATGAGTACAATTCAGGTACTTATTTCTCTTTGATGCCCTCGAGAATTATTGTTGCAATTTGTGTTTTTAGAACATATCAAATAAGCAATAAGCTGGATGACCTTTCTGGATGCAGGTACTTTCACTTTGTCCAACTTGGGCATGTTCGGAGTAGACAGATTCGATGCTATTCTTCCCCCCGGCCAGGTGTGTGGATACATGATAACAGATATTTGTAATTATTATTTTATAATGCATCTTATGCATGTTTGTGCATCATTAGTTGATGTTTGGATTTTGGAATCATTTGCAGGGAGCCATCATGGCTGTTGGTGCATCAAAGCCAACTGTCGTTGCCGATGCAGATGGATTCTTCAGTGTGAAAAGTAAAATGCTGGTAAGTTTGATAAACTTCCTGTAGACTCTGTAGACATGTTGACAACGCAAAGGTCAACCAAATGCATTGGCCGTTAAACCTCATCTATAGGCATAGTAGAATTCCAAAAGAACGCTGATCAAGAAATCTGTAGTTATCTCTGGAAGAGTTGAGACTTGAGATCACGAAAAAATTGAAAGGGAAAGCTGATGCATGTAAATTTCCAGCCCCAGTATCCCCACCCCTACCAAAATTGATCAGTTCCCTTTCCCTTTTTACTAATATTCATCAGCTTGTTGAGTGAGTGAATGAAACTTCTTTACTACGCTATCATCCCTCAAAAGCTGTTTTCAGTTTCTTTTGAGGGAGGCTTTTTGTTTGACAATATGCTTTTGCTTTGACCAATAACTTGTAGAGCGTCAAGAGTCTGTTCTTATTTTGGGAATTTTTATGCATCCTTCACTGCACAAGAACTACCAAGCAAGGAATTGAAGGTTCTTGTTCCTTCCTTTTCAGGTGAATGTAACTGCTGATCACCGAATCGTCTATGGTGCTGACCTTGCTGCGTTCCTTCAGACCTTTGCCAAGATCATTGAGAATCCGGATAGCCTGACATTGTAGATGATAGTCTGCACAACTTGAGTCCGAGTCTCTACTCTTTCGTGTTTGACAAAAGGCGATGCCTCCATTCATCAGAGTACCTTGCCAGGGAACTCAATTTTCTTGTCCTTAATTGACCCACGCATGTAGTTCAGTTTCTTTATTTCTATTTCATAAGGTATTTGAGGACCCTTTTATCACTTCGAAATAGAGTGAGTTACAGAAACGGGAATAATGAGTTATTTCAAGTTTTTTTGCTCAAATCAGTGTCATATTTATGAAGGATGTGAACTTGCCTTTTCCCGCAGTTATGGTTATAAGTAATCACATAATCCTACTCGATCAAATCGATTCGTACTTAAAGAATTCCGCAAGTGCACGATTACAACACTGAATAGTCATCTGCTTTTTCTAAGGGAGGGCAGCTATGAGGTTGGTTATATATGTACAGAGACATGCTGCTGCTTTTATCTAAAGTTACATATCAGAAACCTGTGTACAATGTATTATGTTCTTCCTTTGCGGACGTCGAAGTTACCAGTCCAAGCTAATATCTCTCGAAACGTAAAGCCGATCGATGTACTGTATGACTGGAGTTACTGCCTGGATGTATCTGTTCATTTTCTTCTCTGCTGATTGTTCTGCAATAAGATCGACAGCATTGTTCAGTTCATCATTCTCAACGAGGCAAATCTGGTTAACCAGACATGCTGGTCCGGACCAAGTATCATCAGCAGAATTACCAGTTTCGTTGAGCCGGAGCAGGAGCTGTGCTCTTGTTGGAAGAGTATACATCCCGGCATAAACAGCAGTCCGCACTGCCCACGTGTGGAACGGGGCGCAAACTTCGGAGTAAGCGAATGTAGCTGCGTCTTTCAAGGAGTAATCACTGGACAAGAAGTTGCAGCATAATTTATCAGCCACAACCACAGGTACTATAACAAAATCTTAACTTCCGCAGAAGAAAACTAAGTTGAATCTCATCTTTGTAGATCATTCATAACCTCCTCTATGTATGCATCAAAAGGTCGCGAATTCGGTTTTATCATTGGCCATTCTAATATCTACCAAGTTAGAGTGTGTACGTGGTCGACAGGAATTGCTCGAACAATGCCCTGATGAGGTCAAGACCCTGCCTTACTCGGCGCAGGTTGCGCGTATGGCTTCCATGAGATCGCACCGTTCCATGTGCGACATCCTCGTCAACCACATTCTGCAAGCTCTTGAAGAACTTGGAAGCTTCCACAAGATCACGGACCTATCTCCAACAACAAACAATTAGATATTTACATTTCCAATACCTCGTTCATCCACCTGTTACATTCACGTACAAACCAGGCTCATCGCATGACACGAGAAGACATGTCAAGCCCATTCGAGCGTCAGCCGCGATAAATGTCGAATACGGAGATTCAAACAACTATATCAGAGAAGAGGTCGCGAAGATTCAAACATAGACGAACCTTGTGATCATACTCTGCCTCGGCAAACTTGAAAGCAAAGCCGAGGCAGTTGAACAGCACGGAAACAAATGAGCAAGCGTCGCAAAACGTATCCAAGTGTAGCTCGTCGTCGCTCCCTGATGTGGTCAGGTCGCCAAGCTGCCTTGCGAGGTCCTCGAACGCATCCACCATCGCGGAAAGCGGCGTTTTCGCATCCTCCATTGCGCTTGTGTCCATCTCATTGTGTTCATCGCGTTGGTCGCTTGCGTCGTAGAAGTAACCATTTTCCATCATATTTGTTTCCGTCTCTTGTTTGGTGATTCTGTAGTTTAATCTCCTTTTCAATTTTGGTTTTGTGTCTTTTTTTGGTTCAAGGGAAATGGATGAAGAGTGGACTCCCGAGTCCGCACGAGATGCGGGCTACCTCAGGAAAACTTTAGAAACAAGTGACCCAACTTAACCGGTGCACAAAACATTGCTCCGGAAAAAAATTGCTTGAGGGTACATATAAAAATATGTGATTTAGGCTTAAATATGACTCGACCAAGAAAACTTAAACTGGTTTGCGGGAGATCCATCGTCAGCGTGTCAGAATGTTCCTGTCGGTACGACACCTTGTCCGTCGTCTGCAAATATTTTAACTAAGATGTTATTTTAAACTGAAATTGCTACAATAATATGTATGCATATAGTTCAAATAATAAATCAAGAGTAAAATACTATTGATTTACTTTAAATATTCTTGCATTCGGGTAAGTGCATTTTTTGGATGCGATCATTTGGCAAGGGCATTTTGGTCCTTTGCACCATGATTATTGAGAGTGTTCAATATGAAAGTTTTATATCAAATTCTTAGATTTCTAACGAGACATTAATACACTAGATTAACAATGAAGACAAGAGATGTGGCTAAGACAACAGCTATATGTAATAAACTAATAATAGAGATTTCTATGATGGACTTGCTAGTTCAACAGAATTCCATGAGAGCGGGGAAGAATGTTAAAGCTAGTTCTTTATCCATCATAACCCCCATCATTTTCCATTTCTTAGAGATGAAGTTGCGAGGACGACCGGACCGGTCATCGAAAATTAACTTGAACACTTCATTGCAGCATTAAGCTGGCAGCCAGTCCCCTGCTGTTGCCGTCATTCCTCGAACTCGTGCATGTGGTCTAAAAGGTAGTTTGCTGCCAACTCTTCATTTTTGTTGCAGGCAAAGAACACCTCCAAGACAAGGGCACGGTCGAACCCCATCGCTTCCAGCTGGATGCACCACAAGGAACAAATAAGTTGTCGCTAATACAATTTAGGATCATATTCACGAGAATATGTTCCGCCTGGCAGCTTGTACAAATAATGGATACTTGCCCGTGCGATAGCTTCAGCTTCTTCAGGTGTTACGGTTATCGATTGTGGCATTGCAGCAGCAAGCTGCCCCAATACGGTCCTACATATTTTCAGCAAGTCATCAGCACATGTGGTTCAAGAAAAATAAGGTAAGAAGTTACGACTATCTTACCCTTCTTCTCCACCTTCAACAGGCTCATTTATCAGTCGAAGAAAATCAGCCTGATGCTCTTGGATAAGCCTCATCAAATTAGGATTTTGTTTTCCCAACTCTTGAAGCATGGGCTGTAAAAAAACCAATGTGTCAATATAGCCTTCACAGGATAAAATAACTTCAAAAGAAACTGGGATTGGCCAGGTCAAAAAGACCTGTAATATCTGTGGGTTAGCCTGCACCATGGCTCGCAAAGCTTGGAACTGATATGGAGAAATCCAAATTGGTTCAGGACAAGGGGGGAAATAACTAGAATAGGACAAACTGCTGGTCAAGACTAATATGTACCTGTTGGCTATTCCTCAGAAAGTCGAGAGTTCCTGCTCCAGCCCTGCCAGATCCCATGCTTGGAAGGCCCTAACAAAAATGAAATATGGTCTTCAGTTAATTTGTCAAAGTAGGGTGGATCACTGAATTAACCAGAAAGTACCTGTGGGAAGAGATCCAAAGGATTGGCATTGGGTCCAGTAGAAGCGTTGGGAGGTGGTTGCGGAGGCCGACCTTCAGGATTTGCAACTTGCCCACCTACTGCGTCACGTGCTGCCGATGGAACCTCAGCTTGCTCAGGAATACCCTGATAACCAAATGTTAATAACTTAGACCAAGAAGAAGCACCAGAAAAGAACCTTCCCATAGAAACATATATGGGCATTGGCAATGGACTAACAAGCGAATGAAATGTCTACTTATTTAGTAGCTTGTTACAAAAAGTAACCAACTAAGAAGAAGATCCTCTAGTTCTAACAGCAGCCTGCACAACATTTATTTACTTGAGACTTCTGGAATAATGATTTTTCAGGCATAAAACGTGCAGAAGGAAAACTATCAAACAAGATGGTCATTGTGCCAATCGCAAAGTTAACGGGTAACTGCAAGATATTAAGTGGAACATGACCACCGAAATACAATTCAGTAACCTTGTATTGCTTAGTCATCAATGAGCTGTGCATAATTAAATGATCTACAACCAAGTGACGGACTAATCAAGTGCTCAACATTTTCTTCTTGAATCAACGTAACACATTAATATTCAAGCAAAATTGAACATACATTTCAAATACGAAACAGCATACTTACAGAGTACAAATATTCCACAGCTCTCTCCGGGTTGTTATAAGCAGCACGGAGTGCACGGAGGACGGTGCTTCTATCCCATGTTCCCCCACCCATATCCAAAATTTGCTGGATTGTTCCTTGCATGTTTCTCCCTGCAACTAGGTTGGATGCTGCTTCATGGACATCAGCCTCAGGCCTGATTTGAGAAGAAAATGTAATTTTGTTAGAATAGAATAGTTGGCAGTCAAAATATAGAATTTCAGAACCAATCTTTCTATGGCACCAAAAAATACATACTCAGCTGAAGGAGCGGTATACATTGAAGTGGGCACAGGTGCAATGGGTGTATAGGATAACCTATAAAGAGGCAGAAAGCAGATATAAGCATCGAACTTCCATAAGAAAATAATTTCAAAAGTCAATAAATTGTTTAGACGCACGGTGGTAAGGTGGGGAATGAGGAAGCAGGTGCTTGAGGTGCTGTTGTTGCTGGGATACTTGTCTGAGGTGCTCTTGTCGCTGGAATATTTGTCTGAAATGCCTACACATGTAGGGATTCCAAATTAAAATTCATAAAATTAAATGTTCATACATTATCCACGGTACAAAAGAGCATTAGGATGAAAACTAATGCTTCTCTTACCTTTGTTGTAGCGGTAGCTGGTGCGGAAGAGCCCTCTCCAGGTCCGCTCTTATTCTAGCAGTTTTGGAGATGAACTAAATATCATCAATTCCAGAGGTTTGTAAACATCCAAAAGGGTATGCCAACATTGAGAAAAGATGTCCATGCAAAAGAGAGTCCAAGAAACTCGAGGACTTCCGGATATTAAATTGAAAACATTCTTTTCCCAAGCAGGTCAGACTAAACTAGCATAAAAAAGAAAAGGGTTATCTACCTACACAAGAACATCAGATACTTAAGATTCGAAATTGAATTAACAGGACTCAGAAATACCAGAAAATTATCAGAAATTCAACAACATAATGTGAAATCTAACCTTGGTTAACATAATCACAATAAAACTATTTTCAGACACTTTATTTTCATCCAACGTGGTGTTGTCTTTAAGAACCTTCCCCTGATGAATAAGCATCTGCTGTTTTGCTGGATATACATCGGCCCCTTGGGCACCTTCAATATTCTTCTTAACATGACCAACCTAAAAAAAAAAAAAACTACCGCTTAAAAAAAAAAAAAATATATATATATATATACACACACACATAGGCAATTTAAGACAATAAACAGCTACAAACATCATTGTCAGAAGCTGATTTCACATTATTGTTCCGTCGGTCAAATAAACTTCCAGTTCGATCCGAATTCCAAAATAGAATACAAATAGGCAACTACGAGCTCGATTAGCCTAGGCCGAATAAAATCACAATTAAGTCCTAATTAGAAGAAAAGCGCAATTAGTGTATTTAGCGTAGTAGAAGAGACGAGAGAAAGAGGAAGAGAGAGGAAACGACAGACACCGTGTCATTGGGTTGCACTTGGACCTCGAAGGTACTTCCTTTCAAAGTCTTCACGAAAAGCTTCATCTTCTTTCTCTTTTATTTTCAGTTTCTTCTCTTCTTCTTCTTCTTCTTCTTCTTATTCTTCTACTTATATTTACTGGCGACTACCACTAGAAATAAGCCTTCGTCTCTCTCTCCGATCTCCGCTGCCGATCCGCTAATCTTCTTTTATTATTTTGATTTCTTTTTTCATGATTTTATTGCATATATTTGTATTTCGGATATCCGCTACACATGATTTATTATTTTATCATTATTAGTATAATCTTTGCACTAATTACAAAATATGTCAAAATTCCAAGCCAAGTAAATCCGGTGGCGTTATTATTGTGGAAAAAAGTGGCATGGGTGTTCTTTTTGGTCATTCAAGAACAAACTCTTTCACCCAAGCTATTTTATTCGGTACTCAAAATTTTTCTAGCATAAGTTTATGCGAAAGAAGACAGTCCTGGACGGCTAAATTAGTCCAAGCCTATTTTGTATTTTATTAGTGACATTTAGATGACTTAAAAAGTAGGTGCGTCAAATCCAAGTGTGTATATGCATGTTAACAAATTGAGAAAAAGATATGATGACTAATTTGATTTTTTTTAATTAACGATGAGTATTAATTTTTATTGATGTTTAATTGAGTTGTGTAATTGGTGTTATTAAATAATTTAAAGGATTATATCAAATAGTTTATACAATTTTATTAAATAACTTATCTAATTATATTTAATAGTTTGCTCAATTAAATTTAATGATTTACTCGATTTTATCAAATAGTTTACACATTTACATGAAATAATTTATTTGGTGAATTTAATATTCATTCAATGGTTTATATTATTACGATCAAATGATTTGCACTAGTAGTTCAAATAGTTTACACAATTACGATCTGACAGTTTGCGCTAATAATTCGAATGGTTTAAACTATTACGATCAAAATGATTTGTACTAGTCATTCAAATGGTTTACAAATTCATTATTTAACATGATATAACATTTGATATAATCGAATAAATTAGTTAATATTATAGAATAAAGCATTTAATATAACAATGTGTTAACGATTCCTAAAATGAAAATGGGAAAAAATAAAAGATAAATATTTCAAAATTTAAATTTAAAAATACTTGACCAAATTATTAAAACATACATGCATAAATTATTGAACATACATGCATAAATTATTTGAACATACATAACCAAATTATCTGAACATACATAATGAAACTATTTGAACATACATGCATAAATTATTTGAACATATATAGTTAAATCATTTGGACATAGTTGACCAAATCATTTGGACATAGTTGACCAAACCATTTGAACATACATGCTAACATGCATAAAGTATTTGAACATACATGGTCAAACTATTTGAACATACATACATAAACTATTTAAACATATATGTCATCAAAACTTTTTGATGCATCCCCTCCATATAGAGGGGCAGGAGTCAGGCAAGATGGGAAATGTTTGGGCTCGTAGACTTAATTGATTTAAATTGACTGATATTTGACTTAATGATATCTGACCACAGTACCAATGTAATTTTTATTTAAAAAGTATATTTTCCATTTGTCGTTTGTAGATAATTTCAAATTAAAGCAACAGTTGATAAAACGGAAAATGTAAAAAGGTTAAATTGTCTGTCATGTGAATTGTGATGTACCAAGATGCTGTTCTTACGAAAAAGTTAAAAACACACCGCAAAATTTGCTCTCGTTTCTTCGAGAAACACATAATTGAAAGAATTCTGCGAAAATTTAGTGTACAAAAAACAATTAAACACCAAACTTCAAACCAGATTTCATTGCCTCAAGTTGTGGTATATTAGCCATAAAAAAAGTCATGGTATAATTTTTTGTAGTTGGGAATATGGTAGATTTCATTTTAATTTCTACCTTACTAAACGTATAATTTCTTTCACCCTCTTTGTCGATTCTATATTCTAAAAGGATAAAATAACAAAACCATTTCCCCCAAATGTACATAGATCGACGCTTCAATCTCCCTAATCGGACGGCAAGGTCCCTAGCCGCCAGGACATGTCCGAATAATCGAACGACGAGCTGTCAAATTGCGCCACGTGGCCTCCGTACTCGTACAACCCCAGCTCAAAAGCGTCGTAGTTGGGGAACTCCCCCTCCAGTGACCACAGATCGTCCGGGCCCACCGAACCGTTCGCCGGCGGTATCCCGAGCTCGTCGTCCGAGGCTTCCAGGAGATAGCCAAGCTCCGGCCTGGACTCAGCTGTCGGCGCCGGAGCGGGGGAAGACGGCGCGGAGATCTCCTCCTCGAAGCTCTTCATAACAGAGACCAGATGATCCTCCCGACCGGCCTCCTCCTCCTCCTGGCCGACTCCGTGGTCCGAGTCGTCGAGGCTAAACAGCAGATCCTCCCTGAGCCGCTTCACCTCGGCCGAGTCGAACTCGAACTCGGCCGACTCGTCCCTGGCCCGTTTTCTAGAACTCTGCTCCTCCTCCATCCAAGACAAGGTATCAAAAAAACTTAAAGGGTTCTTACAAGAGAGAAAAATGACAAGGCGGTTTGGTGTTGTAGTGAGGAGAGAAGATGGGGAAAGGAGGGAATATATATAAGGGGATGATGTAGAGAGAGAAAGTAGAGAGAGATAGAGAGAGTCGGTGGCAGGCGCGTGGAGGTTGGAATGGGAACAGCGTACTTGGCAATCACGGGAGTCTTGCCCATTATCCGTTGTTTTTGTTTTATATTATGTTGCTTTTTTCCATGTCCATATTTTGTCGTTCACTTTCGTAATTATTAGATTATCCTTTGGTTCTACCGAGTCTACTCTATTGATTATCATTAGTTTTTTTATGTGTTTTTTTATATCGATTTTATGTTACTCTTAAAAGAAAAATAATAATTTATTTTTATTGAAAATAAAGTTATAAATGTCTATATATTGTGATTGCTACAAGTATACTAATTGGGGTAGATTTGAGATTGTGATTGTGAGTATCTAAAAATTCACGTACCCTAAAATTAAATAAAAAGAATTTACAAAATTAAACATTAAGTATGAATATTGTTTTTATTACAACCTAGATACCTTGTTAATTGAACAACACCTTAGTCACCAATTCAAGTCCTCGGTATCCGATTCTTTTCCTTTTGGTCTGTTTTGGTTGTTTTTAACTATTGTTTTACTTTCTAGAATACCATTGAATAAAATAAGTTGAATTAGAAAAAGGCGGGCGGTCGGTCACATTCTTGGACGGGAGGCTGGAGGAAGGAAGAAGTTGTAGAATTCTAGATTTTCTTATAAATTGAGTTTGGAGTCCGGTCTTCAAGTCCGGATCAGGTGGGGACCCACATGCCTAGTCAATCACGGCTTTCCTGTCTTTTTTCCGTATTTTCGTCGGGTTCTTTTTGGCTCGGCTCGGCTTCTCTTCTGTACAGAAACCTGAGATGCGTTTTCTAATATTTCATACGGTTTTTGGCGGACGTTGCTTTTGTATTTTGGGCTTTGGCTCCCAACAGGTGGTAGTACCAACGTTTTTTTTATGCAATCAAGGTGTAATTTGAATTGAACAAGGCACGACGACGAATAAAAAGTTAGGAAATTTGTATTCACTTATTAGAACATATTAAGTCTCTACTTTATCTTATGAATTTTTTAAAAAAATTTCGAGGTGTTGAATTTTCGAGATTTATAAACTTAGTTTATGATAATTTTTTGCACATGAAATTGTACTGTTATATGAAAATTCATATATATTTAATACATCTTATTAGTTAGTTACACATCACATACTAGGTATGGGAAAAACATAATTTCAACTTTGGAAGAGAAAGTTTGAGAGAAAAATAGTTGGTTATCCATATTATTGGTTGGGTTGCTGTCTATTTGGTTGCCAAGTACCAACTTTCATCTTTTTTGCAACGAAAGTGTAATTTGCCTTCAAATATTGTGAGCTGATCATTCAAACTATTAGTACTTTCCATTGTCTTTGTCCAACAAAGTTAAATGTGTTATCAAATTATTAGTACTTTCCATTCAAATTATTAATACTTTCCATTGTTTTTGCAGGTGATCTGGAATGGTGAGGCAACTACAAAGTTTCATGTGATGAGAGGTATAAGACAAAGGGATCCCTCTATCTCCATACATTTTTGTCCTTTTCTTGGAGCGGCTAGGACACCTTAGTACGACTAAGATCAACGAGGGGGAATGGAAACCTTTTCGGATTGCAAGGAATGGGCCTCCTTTTTCTCATCTCTTTTTTGCGGATGATGATCTATTCTTATTTGGAGAAGCCACAAGGAAACAAACAGACGCGATCATGGAAGTTCTTGACACCTTCTGTGCGGCATCAGGCCAGTTGGTTAGTAGGAACATACCATGATGGCAGTCTCAAAAAATATGTCCCCATCTTTCGCAAAGGACCTTGCAAAAGCATTGGGGTTTACTCTCACCAGGAATATGTAGAAGTATTTGGGCATGCCTCTGTTACACGACAGGGTGATAAGAGGGACGTATGCATTTCTCATAGAAAATTGCCTCCAGAGGTGGTGTATTGAGAAGCTATCTTTTGCTGGACGGATGACACTCGCAAGCTCAGTGTTATCTCTGCTCTCCTTAGCTACACCATGCAAATTGCCAACGTTCCAATTGAAGTTTGTTAGGAGATAGAACGTATCCAACGCCGCTTCCTTTGGGGTTCTACCTCATTAACAAGAAAACCCCATCTAGTAGCTTGGGATAGTATTTGTCGACCCAAGAACATTGGAGGACTAGGCTTCAAGCGGCTGAGAGATCAAAACCTTGGCTCTCCTCCTGAAAATTGGATGGCAACTCCTTACTGATTGCACCTCTTTGGTATCACAAGTACTCTGGAGTAAATATGTACGAGAAGATACAAGACTCCCCACAGTGGGTAGGAAGACAAGGCACTCCCCGCTATGGGGTGCTATCACTACGCTTTGGCCGTTTCTGCTACGAGGTGTAAGATAGCAAGTAGGGGATGATCTAGCAAAGATGAAGGTGTGTGAAGCTGTCACCCCAACAGGCGAATGAAATTGGGAATTGCTGTAAGAGTTTCTACCTAGTTCTACACTCTTGCTCATTGTAGGGACCATGCAACCGAGCTCATCACGCGATAAAGACGTGATACGTTGGGGCAAGACGCAAGATGGACAATTCACACCTAAATTGACATATCAGCTTTTTTATCGATACTATTGTTATATTCTCAAGATCATTATTATGTTTTCGACGTTGGTCTAATTTTATCCCGGAGTTCCATATTGTCTCCCTCCACTTTGCCGTGGGACATCCACTATGTCCGATACTAGAACGACACAGTGTCAGAATCTCGTGCATGTATCCCCACAGGCCCATTCTCAACCACCAATCTATCCAATAATCAAACTCTGATCGATCGGAAAAAATATCTAAGCTCCACAACTGATCGACAACCAGATCCGAAATTCCTTTTCTCTGTACACACTTTCTTTCTCCATATGTTACCCACTGTCCCGTTTACCATCTTACCTCTTCCATACACTCCAAAACCAAACAAATCAACATGTTTTATTTGTGAACCCTACAATAGTACATTGTTCATACTGCATCTGTAAGGATATCCCATTGTTTAGTGAAAGAGTCTATCCGATATTAAAAAATGAATTTTGTTAGGAAGAGTGTGCTTAGAATTTTATATTGTTTGATACAAAAGAGGAGAAAATTTTACAGATGAAAAAAAATTCATCAACCCATAACTGTAAAATTTTGATTTAGATATATTCTATATTCGTGCGTCCACAATCGTAACGACTTTGAGAAACAAATGACCTACCATGCACATTAAAATAATGTAGTTAATTGGGATACAAAGATGCCGAGATTAATTAAGTCCATTTGCACCTATTTATATAACTTATCAACCATTAGAGCTTACTATTTTATTGTACCAAGATTTTCCTCATTAACTAATGAAATAGTTTGTTTAAAGCTGAAAAATTCAAATTGAAATGGTTGAATTGTTCTTCTATGTAGGTTGAATACCTGTTACGAAAATAATTTTCGAAAAATAAAACGAAGAGAGTTTTACCTGTTCTTATTTGCGTCTTTTTACTGATTCAATTTGTTTGGTGGGTGCTCCTCTGTAAAAAGAATAACGTGCGAGTGTTGGGCTGTTCCTATAACAAACAGTAATGTTGCCTGGTTGATGGTTCACGCCAATCCTAGAAGCCAGTAATAAAGCTTCATGCGAGCTTCCTTCTCTTTCACGTTTCCACTTTTTTACTTCCTTTTACTTGTGTATTCTGCGATTTTCTGTTCACTATGATGTCCGAATGTTAAGGACGCGGATTTTCATCGAAAAAAATAGCGAATATGTTTTTATTGTACGGTGATATTAGATTCATATTATTACTAATGTTTGTGTTATCTCGAGTCGAGGATGAGACATAATCAGTCGTGTTATTAATGGCAGACATGACTTTGTCTGGTAAAAATATTTATCAATCTTAGTTACAAACTTAATTAACCAAAGTCTTCATATCAATCCGAATTCACTAGATCTTCTTAGAAATTATTTGAGGAACAGCAAGAAAATAGTTACGTCTTCAGATTAGGTGACAAACTCGAGAACGATAGAAATTTTCACAGGGCCTTTTGTTTTTTAAAAATAATTGACCGTGATTATTAATAATATTAGGCCAATAATTTAAAAAAGCGTGGACAAAACTTGAATGAACTTGGTACTTGACGAACTTGGTGGCTGAACTGTAGAGCAATAGAATTGTGTGGTAATACTTCTTCAGTCCAGGTTGCAATAATTGATGGAAATACTTTACCAATTTTCTGAAAAATCCGTCCACGAATTAGCCTTGAGACCGAAGAAATAACCTAGAAGGGGATTTGTTCCCTAGTTAGGATCATTCTTGTAGTTGATAAATTAATTCAACATCGAATAACTTGAGACCAAAGAAAGGGAGAAATTGTTCTTCTTGATCTTGATTGAAATCACAACCCGCTTGGTTAAAATAGCAATCTGCCTAATTGGAATAGCAAGAAAGCAAAATGAAAAAGTAATCTGCCAAATTTAGAAACGCATGGAAAGGAGAAAATCCAAGGCGTTGATGGGTTTCTCAGTTGATTTTTTGCTTTATTTTGATGAGTCTATTGGGAAAGATGATCGTTGATGTGGGGAAGTATTATCTTCCTTATGCTTTGCTCGAGACGGCCAACTTAAAATAGCTAGTCCACGGTTTTGACTCGTGATATCATCAAGAATCTAACTTGATCATGATATCAATTCTTAATACTTAAATATGGGAATCATATAATCTCCATATAAATAATTTATCACATTGGCAGTTAATTATGTGAGATTCTCAACATATCCATCTTCTTTATTAGCATGGATTTATATAGGCTAAATTGTTTATGCTCTTTTTTTTGGGTTTAATCTATGTTGTGGGTGGAGAGGAGATGGGTCCATGTACCATGCATATGCTCATCCATTAGCATATGCAAACTAGTGAGATTTTTGGCTGTCCATTTTTCGGTTCTGACGATGCCACGTTTTTTAAAACACAGTGATGACACGTGATAGTATTACAAATTTCAAATAATAATCCAGCAACATGGACGCTCTTCAATGATATTGCTTCTTTTTCGTATTTCAAGAAATTTTATACAAATTAACATAAATCTCAAATAAAATTAAAATTCAGAATGTGAATTAACCTACCGATATGTGCAAAATCTGGTAGGTACCGTATTTGTTTAGGCAAATTGCAAACCATATTGAAAAAAAGGCAAATTGCAAACTGAGGCTCTTTTTAACTGATTTCTGCAAATCATCAATGACCCGAGCAGATGTCTTGAACTTGTCACAGAGAAGTACACGTTTCGAGCAACTATTGGCCCAAAAAACCGCGCCAATAGGAAAATTGGGCGGGAATATGATTCAGTAAGGTCCACGTAGGCGAGTTTGGCGGGAAACCTAAGCGACCTCCTCGGTCCACAGATCGCAACTTGCGTAACCCACCTGTCTTCCTCCTCGCCCAAAAGGTCAATGCACCCATTTAATTATGCATCATTATGGTTTTCCATCCAATGTATGTATTTGTTTCAAAAAAGGATTTGTGTTGCAAAAAAATTAGAATTATCTTTAACTTAATAAAAAAAATCTGTTCGTAGTCATTTTCTACTCCTATAAAAATATCTGGATCCACGCCTTCAAAAAGTTATTGTCCTGTAATTTTTCTTTTATTTAAGTTAATTTTGCTTGTCCATCTAGTTTGATATCCACATTAATGCCCCTCCTTGGCCCTTGCCCTTCTGAATACGTCAATTCTACTTTATTTTTTTAATATAGTTAATTTAAATATAGTTATGAATTAATTGAAATAAATTAAAATAAATTAAAATAAATTTTCAAGTAATAAAAATAAAGATCAAAACTGAAAATTGTGTTAAATTACAATTATATTATATAATAAATTGAAAAATTATATTAAAACAAATAAAGAGTATATATGCTCAATCAAGTATTTGTATAAAGTTACATAATTGATTCATTCTTACCAAATTACAAAAAATATATTTTTTTGACAAATTACATAAGTTTTTCTAATTATATAATTACATAATTTTTTTCAAATTACATAATTACAAATATATATAATTATATAATTTAAAAGTTACATAATTACATAAATTTTTTCAATTATATAAATTAAATAATTTTTGCCAATTACATATTTTTTTTCAAATTAAATAATTTCAAAGTTATAAAAAATTACATAAAAATTATGAAATTATTGAAATTACAAAAAAGAAAGAAAGTTTTTTTAAATAACAGAAAAATATCATTTAAAAGATTATAGATCATCAAAATAAATAAAATGATCAATATCTGTGTGTCACATAAATAGGGATACTGCATGACATGTGGACGTCCATCTCACCTCCTTCAGACGTGAAAACATAACGCATATGTCAATCCTCGCACCTCTCCTCGTCCCGAGTTGATGTATGCAAGCAATGTTCACGCTAAAGACGAGAAAGTGAATCTGTTTGCACAACATGGACTAAAGTGGAGGATTTAATCTGGTGTACACCCTTCAAAAATAATATATTTTGTTGGCATGTGGGCCAAACCCACCTCTTCAAAAGGAAGAGGTTAATAGTGGGAGAGTGGGCCTCTTTGCATGAGGCCCACCTCCTACTAGCTTAAGGTCGGCCTATTTAGTATAAATAGGCAATTCCCACGAACTGAAATGAGTTTTGCCACCCAAGAACACACTCAGACGCAAAAATTACGTTTTAGTCACTCGTAGTTTTGCTAGATAGACATTCGAGGACATTCGTGGGAATCAAGCTTCGATCCACTTCGTTTGAGATCGAGCTTCGACCGGCGCCTCGCCCACAACGTTCCGGGACTTCGCGTGCTCACGCTACAAGAGGTAAACGCGTTTTAATCGAGCAATTTCGTTGTTTGATTAATTTACGTTAATTGTGTTATTAGCGTTAATTTTGCGACAAAAACCAACAAATGGTATCAGAGCATGGTTAGTCCGTGTTTTTGATGTGTTTTGTTGATTTGGTTTGATGATTTGTGTTAATCATCATGTTAATCATGTTTAAAATTAAGCTCAGATTGTTTTTGGGCTTATTTGCAACTCGTTTTTGTTGTTTGAGCACCAAATTGGATATTTGTTGTCCGTTGGGCCGATTTGCATTTTTCGCGCAAGTTTTGGGACCAAACTGTAATTTTCTGTTCCCAAATTCGAAAACCCTAGCCTGTATGGGCGATTTTCGACCGATTCAATCCCACGCAATTTCCGGCCAACTCCGGCCATTTCAACGTCGGAGACCTGTTTTAAAATACTCTCCTCGACATTCCGAGCACGTCGATATCACGTTTTGACGTCGTTGTTGCCGGAATCTCGAGTTATGAGCTTTGGAAGCTTGGAACTCGACCGAAGGGAGAAGACCTCCGCGAAGCTCCATCAGGCCACGGCGGAGCGAGCCGTTGTAGGGCCGTAGGTTTGGAGTCACGGCGAGTCGATCCCACCCTGTGGCGGGGGACGACTCGCCGCCGTCTGTGAGCTACCGTAGAGGTGGCTCCGGACGATTTTCGGTCGGGGAGAGAGAGAGAGAAGGAGAAAAGGTCGGGGATGAAGTGGGAGGGGTATTTTCGGTATTTCGCGTTTTCGCGAAATATGTTAAATATCCGGGCGGAATTTTTCAAATGAGCTACTGTGGTTTTAAATTGACTGTCAAATTGATCCTTTCGGGGATAGTTGTAATTCAATTTAGTCCTGAATTTCGATTTAAATATATTTTAAGTCCTAATTCAGTACTGTTTTTGAAAATTGTATTTTAAAAGTGTCTTTTAGGATAATTTTTTAATTCAATTAAGTCCCAAATTTGATTTAAATTTGTTTTAAATCCTATTTTGGTACTGATTTGATTTAATTAAAATTTTAAATTGGTCCTTTTGGACTAAATTTTAATTCAATTAAATCCTAAATTTCGATTTAAATTCGTTTTAAGTCGTAATTTGGTGGAATTTTGTTTTAATTGAATAAATTTGTTTTATTTAATTAAAATTCAAAATTATTTGGAGATTTTTTAAAAATATAAGATTGTTTTAAATTATCTGAATAATTTTTGGAATGTGTTCCGAAAATTATGAGACTTATTCATACATTTCAAGGGCGCATTGGAGATTTGAAATTTTGTTTTTCAAATCTTACTTATGGGAGATATGTGATCAAACCCAAAGTAATTATCTAACATATGTTGCTAGATATAATGTTTGCCCAACCCAGTGTTTGATCTGGTTGAATTAGTGTGATATGTATGGATATCTCTGTTATATTATTTCCTTTTCATTGGTTGTTTAAGGAAATAATGTGTTTGTAATAAGTTATGTACTTGTTATTGTATGTTATGAGTTTTGTACTTATTATACAACTGTATACTTGTGTTTTTGTATGCGTGTTTACGTGCAATTGCACTACGTGAATAAATAAATTGTATTTATTTTATTCATGTGCCACTTGAGTTTACTATATGTGAACTTTGATATATCGTAGTTAGAGATTAACTCTTGAATGGTAATGGGAAGCACACTAGCGACCCACTTCGATTTCGAGACTAATCAAAGATTACGTGAAATTAAAGTTGTGAGAATATAGTAAACTGTTTCATATTGCCGAAAATCAAATTTCTAATATATGCTTATATTTCAAATATTCCCTATAGACATGACAGTAGCGTCTAGAACCATCATAGCTGAGTTGAACCGTGAGCTTAAGCTCAACGGTGACAACTACGACAATTGGAGCATGAAAATCTAGTATGTGCTTGAAGAACAAGAGGTTCTCGAGCAAATACGGGTTATCATGTTAGAACCTGAACATGGTTCTACTGCTCAACATAGGCGTGATAGTGAAGCCTATGTTAACTGGAAAAAGAAGAATTCTACTGCTCGTTTGATTCTTCTGAGCTCAATGATGGACGACATCACGAGGTAATTTCGCATTTATGAAAATGCGAAAGAGCTTTGGGATGCACTCAAGGCTAAATTCGGGAAGATTTCTGTGTCAAAGCTACGTACTTTGACAATAAGGTTTGACACCTTTAAGAAGCATCCTGAAATTACCATGAGAAAGCATCTTCGGATGATGTCCAACATGATCAGTGATCTGGCTGAGGCTGGTCACGTGCTTAGTAACGAGCAGCAGATTCAAGCTGTCATTCGTTCCCTACCTGCGAACTGGGAACAAATGAAAATGAACCTTACCCATTCCGATAACCTAGCAACGTTTGAGGATGTTGCTAGGTACCTCGAGCTAGAAGAAGATCGTCTTCTAGCAACAAAATCTTACCCTGAAGCTAATTTGATGAGTTCAAATAGCTCTAAGGGAATGAAAAAGAGGAAAGGAAAAGGGAAGAATAAGGATTCTTCTACTCCCAGGGCAGTTGACCAGGAAGTTAAGGCAGAAAGCTCAGGGTCGAAAAGGAAAAGGCCGTTTAACATTGCTAAGGTGAAATGTTATAACTGCCAGAAGAAGGGTCATTTTGCAAGAGATTGCAAGATGCCTAAGCAGGTACATTCAAACTCAAATGTGATTGAGATTAATGTATCTTCTTGTACCCTCCTTGCTGAATCACATTCTATGTGGGTGATTGATTCAGGAGCAACCGACCATGTAGCTAGGGACAGAGGTTCGTTTGTAGAATTCCGGAAGTTGCCGAATGGAGTAAAGAGAATTTTCGTTGGCAACAACTCGTCAGTAGAAGTGAAAGGAATGGGTACTTGTAGCTTACACCTTAGTGGTGGCCGTACTCTCCTTCTACACGACATTTTATTCGCTCCGGATATTCGTAGAAACCTAGTCTCTGTATCTGTTTTAATGTCCTTATTTTTTCATGTTGTTTGTCAATGATACTGTTAAACTGTTTTTGGATGATGTGTACTATGGTTCCGGTTTCAAATCGGAAGGTTTTATAATATTGGATATTGTCCCATATGATAGTCGTTCTTTTGCCGTTAGTTCTACTTCGTCGCAAGATGATATTAAACTGTGGCATTCTAGACTTGGGCATGTGGGCCAAGAACGCTTGAATTGTCTAGCTAAGGCCGGACTACTAGGACAGATATAAAAGTCTATCTTACCTATGTGCGTTGCATGTCTAGAAGGAAAGAGCACTAGAAAACCATTCGGTACTGGAACTAGGGCCAAATTTCCATTAGATTTAATTCACTCAGACATATGTGGCCCAATAAATGTGAGGGCAAGACATGGTACTTATTATTTCATCACTTTTATTGACGACTATTCGAGATATAGTCTGATATATCTGATTTCTCACAAGTCAGAAGTATTAAATTGCTTCATGACATTTATGAATTTTGTTGAGAATCAGAAAGAAAGAAAGATAAAGGCTTTACGAACAGATCGTAGCCGTGAATATCTTTCAGATGATTTTAAAGCACTATGTGTTGAAAAAGGAATTGAACATCAGTTGTCCATTCCTTATACGCCTCAACAGAATGGGGTAGCTGAGAGAAGGAATAGAACCCTTCTGGACATGGTTAGATCTATGATGGCAGAGGCAAATTTGCCGATATCTTATTATGGAGATGCGCTCCTAACTGCCGCATATGTTCTCAACCGTGTCCCCTCTAAATCTGTTACAATCACCCCTTATGAAATATGGACAGATCGGAAACCCGATTTATCCTATTTTAAGCCATGGGGATGTGCGTCCTATGTCCATTCTACCTCAAGTGCTTTCGGTAAATTAGGACCGAGAGGTAGAAAAAGTATCTTTATAAGGTACCCTGAGGTATCTAAAGGATATGTGTTCATTAGTGAACTGGATAATGGACATGTAACAGAAATTGAGTCACGTAATGTCACTTTTTTGGAGAATGAGTTTCCGAAATTGAAAGAGGTTAGCGATAACCTTGATCTTTATGAAACTGTTGAACCAGAGCCTTCTGAACCTATTCTTCCGAGTGGGAGAATTGAGACGGAAAATTACGACTTTCCATCTCAACATGGTCCGGAAGATGTTCGTTCAAGTCCTGAAAGGCCCATGGTTCCCTATTCCAGTGGGAGTACGGAATTTCTGCCTAGTAGTAGTACGGTTCCTGGATACGATGAGTATATGAGAGATATTTATCAAAATCGGGAATTTCGTAGGTCTGGTAGAACAAGCATACCTCGCCGACGATTTGTTATCGAAAGTGAGGCTAATGCCTCTTTAATATCACTGAAAAAACTCGGTGATCCTGGAGAAGTTCTATTGACCATACTTCAGGATGTAGACGAACCCAGAAATGTTTCTGTTGCTCTGTCATCTCCACAAAAGGTTGAATGGATTAAAGCTATGGAGGAAGAAATGTCTTCCATGACCAAAAATCAGGTTTGGAACCTGGTTGATCTACCTAAGGGACGTAGGGCTATTGGGAATAAGTGGATTCTCAAAGTCAAACGTAACTCAGACGGCAGTGTCGAAAGATACAAAGCTCGTCTAGTTGCGCAAGGATTCAAACAACAGGCTGGAATAGACTATGAGGAGACTTTTGCCCCTGTTGTTAGATTCACGTCTATTAGGGTCATTTTGGCTATGGTTGCTAACATGAATCTAGAATTACATCAGATGGATGTTAAGACTGCTTT
>SOPF01027966.1:308-29462 GCA_012979155.1 Hypericum perforatum
ATGTTGTCGGTAAATGGATTTTAAGTATTATTTTTTTTAATTACTTACCTCCGAAATGGACGACGACGTTACGTTTCATGATGGGCGAAGGTGAAGAGTCCTCCTTGTAAAAGTCGAGCACCGACACCGGACTCGGCTGTTGCATCTCCGACGTCATCTCCGCTATGCTGTGAAGCAGCTTATCGCACCTCTCCAATATACTCCTCCCTCCTCCTCCTCCTTCCCTCCTCGCCCTCTACATTTTTTAAATAACAATTAAATATAATAAAATAAATACGCTACGAACATATTCAATCCAAAATATTAAGACGGAATAGAGTTGGACCCACCACCTCGACATCGATGTCCGCCTTTGGTTTGGATCTCGGAGAGGCCCTCCTCTGCTGAACAGGCAAATGTTTCCTCGAGGAGGGACTTCTCGGAGTCGTCTTCTCGCGCGTGGGGCTCGCTCTCGCCGGCCGGTTACTGTTCCACGCCGGCCGGGAAGCAATCCGGATCGTCGAGGACGTTCTTTTGGAGTGCAAAAGGCCCTTGAGCTGAAGCGCGTCGAGGATGTGCTTGAGCGTCTCGAGATCCTTACACGGATCGTCGATCCCTCTCATCCTCAACCGCCTCTCTATCTCCCCGTAGACGGAGGCCGGCTCACTACGTCTCGTCGGCTCTGGGAAGAAATCGGCCGAGTTGAAGAAGCTCCTCCTCGCCATCGCCATCGGTTCCGCTCTAACCGCCACCTTGGGATCTGAACGCGCTTCCTCGACAGAGTTGTTGCATCCTCGATGGAGATCGATGAACCGGTAATGGAGCAAATCCTTGGACGCGCAGGACTCGGAAGCGGATCTCCGGAGCTCGGGTTTAGGATCTCCCGGGATCGGGTCCAGACCCATTAACCTGGCGATCACGCTGGGAGAGCGTAACGGCGTGTCAGCATCCCCACATTCGGTCTTAACCGTTCGAATCTCTCTTGGCTTGAACGTCCCTTTGGCCGGGTCGAAAGTGGCCCGGCTATCGAGGGACAGCCTGGGGGACTCCTTAGACAACTTCCAAGGGCTTTTGTTGGCGCCGTTGGTCCCTTCGAAAATGGGAGGCTGGGGCTGGGCAGCCTCAACGGCCCGCGATGGTGACGGTTTACTTGGTGTTGTATCGGCATTGGCTGGCTGGAGGCGGTTGGTGGAATGGAGGCGCTTGCGGTGGGCGCCGGTGAAGGCGTGGTGGCGGTCGAAGATCTGGAAGATTCCGGCCAGGCAGCCCATTTGCTTCTCAATCTGCTTCTCTAGGTTCTGGTCTTGCACTACTATCCCCGTCATCATCTTCTTTTTCTTCCTCTCTCTCTCTCTCTCTCTCTCTCTCTCTCTCTCTCACACACACACACACACACTCACTCTCTCTGTGTGGCCTCCTCCGTTTGTATAACAACGTCTCCCGCTTTTCAGGACATTTTAAAGGAGGAATAAGAAGATAAGCTGATGGGCCAGGTCCAGGCTCTGCTCTAAATGACTCATTTACCCCTCCCAGATTTGAACCACGTCAGAGGATATTAAGATTGTCAAACATTTTAAACAAGTATTTTATAATACTGTATTTTCAAAGAAGTGAAATCTACATCTCTTTATTAATCAAGAACAACAAATTAACCAATTTTTAGTGCTCATATTGGGCCTGCGGCAAATTTTATTAGCTGGGTTTGGGAAAAAACCATTAACCTGATTTTCAGATAGCTTTGAACCAAATTTCTAATCTGGATATAGAATTAGATATTGATTAATTTGGCCTGATTCTCAAATTTCAGGTATAATAGTTTATAACAGAAGGGGTGTAATGTTTTAACATCTTGTCAAGGAGGGCAAAAGAGAAGCTCATTCAATATCATCAAACTCTTTTTTTAAGTTATCCTCTCAACCTCCAAAGTTTACATTCAATTTTATGGCTCTTAGTGAGAGAGAATGATTTTAAGAACAAATTTGCAAAGCACCTCAAAATCACATACAATGGGTGTACATAGGGTAAATTAGGTCTTGGTTATAAGAAACCACATTAATGCTCATATTTAACATTCACAAAAAGACTTAATAGACAAAAAAAATAAAGAGAGCAATCTAAGCCTATATGAAGCATCAAATGTCTGGTATTACATCCAAGAAACACCTTAAATGGAACATCACATTCGACAAGAATGCGTTTGGTCTAAGTGACTGGCCAAATTTGAGCAAGAATTCTTGTCTAAGTATCATATGTGTACATATATAGCATTGAATAACGCTTAATAATAAACTGGAAGCGTTTAAAAATTAGTTGACCCAACATTTTGACCAGTTGGAATGGTCAAATCATAAATATAAAAATTTTCCGGATCATGTTTTTGCCGGGTTTAAAAATACTGGGTCTACTGCCATGGGAAAGAAGGTCCCTAGAGTTAGCTAAGTACAGTTTTTTTTAAGATATATGTTCAATTACTCCCAAAAATAAAATATTACGCTATGAGTATGAGAAATACATTTCACTGCAAAGATAAGAATTAAGAGAATTTGCCGAATAGCTTAGTCAAATTTAAGGTTATCCTAAACCTTAGTGATTACAGATTTCGGATTTGAGTTAACTAGGTAAACATTAAGATACAATTCTACATATTTACCTACCCAAAAAAATCTACATATCAAGGTTTGCATAGCTAAGTTGCTAAAATGCTAGTTTAAGCATTTGATTAAGATAGGGCAGTGTGGAAATGTCCAGCACCTAATAATGTATTAAGATATAGCTTATAGTTTAGTGCTATTTTATCTTTGCTTTAAAAAACGCGATGACTTTCTCTGTTCCCCAGCTACACCGTGAAATTCAACAATCGATACATTCCATGTGAGATTGGACCAGAACTCAATATTTTGCATAGTTTGGCGACCTCGATCACTAGCTGGACCACCACCTAGTACTGGACAAAGTTCAATATAATCATGAAAATTATCAACCAATTAACTAAAAATTCGACTACGCAAATTATCAGTCACATTTATGTTTCAAATTATAACTCGAATTGGAGTTCATATCGAGCAAAATGATAAGACGTGAGATCATTTGTCCATACTTAATTTTTTATTATATACTTTCACTAAAATTAAAAATCGATACCATTAAAAATTAATCAGCTAATAAATTAAATTCAAATCTTAAAAAAAATTTGCATTCATTATATTGCTCTCAATCTCCAAAAAAAATTGTTCCACCCTATTATTGACACCTAGAGCTCATCATTTTCATACATTCAAACAAATCATAAATGAAAAAACAAAATTAAATAAAAAGTAAGGATAGAGAGTAGATTTAAAAAAGGCAAATTAAACCAAAGCAAAGGAAGTAGCACTTCTAGTGAACAAAGCTACCAGATCCAGAAATTAACCAATTAACCATAGGGAGTTAAAACAAACTTTGTACTAACTAAACATGTCCATCATAGTTAACACGAACAATTAACTAGTTTTTTAAAAGAACACACAACGAGCTTCTAATAGATTCGACCAATGGAGGAGGAGGGTCGGGTCTAATCTTTGGCAGTTTTGTTGATGAGTGACTTGTGGATGTGTGGGATGACACCACCACCAGCAATGGTTCCCTTGATCAGAGTGTCCAGCTCCTCGTCGCCTCGAATCGCCAACTGCAAATGCCTCGGTGTAATCCTCTTCACTTTCAGATCCTTGCTGGCATTTCCGGCCAGCTCAAGGACCTCGGCCGTAAGGTACTCGAGGATCGAGGCAAGGTAAACTGCCGCGGTGGCCCCGACACGCCCGTGGGACGAGCTCCTCTGCTTGAGATGCCGGTGGATACGACCAACGGGAAACTACAGGCGCATATCACAAGCAATACCATGAGATGTGTATAGCTCTGGATAGAGTATAGCATTTGAGCCGAACACCTCCGAAACGAACTCGTCCGAACATAACGAATGTGATTCTAAGGACAACGACTCCGATGTGGCAATAAGATGTTTGAGGGATTACCTGAATTCCGGCACGGGAGGAGCGGGAAGTGGGTTTCTTCTTGTTCTTGTCCTTGTCCTTGTTAGCCGATGCTGCTGCTGCTGCTGCTGTGGTTTTCGCTGCGAGAAGCCCCTTTCCTCCTTTCCCTGCCATTTCGTTCCAATAGATCTACTCTTCCAGAACTTGATTAACAAAGACAGGGTGAGGAAATTTGAAACTAAAATGCCTTTTAGTAAAACGAAATTAGACATAAGTTTCTTTCTACACTGAGCGGAAGAATACAAAAAGTAGTATTAAGACAAAAATGGGGGAGAGATGTTACCTTCGAGGAGTGGGATTTGATTGTTCTTAATTGAGAGGAAGGAGGCACAACAAGTATAGTAAATTGTGGGAAATTAGGTTTAGGGATCCCGGGGAATGAGCGGGAGTTGGAATAGTTTCGAAAGTTTTCTGAGAAATTTGGACTCCTTCGGGCGGGAAAATTAGGAGGGTAGATTTTTATAGGGGATGAGGCCTGAGGGTTAGGGATGGCGATGGGTAGGGTCGGGTAGGGTATTGGTACGACCCAACCCATACCCTAGTTTAAAAAGTCGGACCCATACCCTACCCTAGACCCTTAAGATTTTTCATTACTAGATTCATACCTTTACCCTTAGGGTCCATAGGGTCTATAGGGTCTTACAGGGTCCGACGCTCGAATTAAATACAATATATTTTTTAGTATAAAATTTAACTAAATCATAATGAATATATTAAATTTTATTAAGAAATATCTTATAGATCACTAAAATAATTTAAAAAGTCAATTTCGTAGATTATATTTCAAAATATTTAAGAAATATATTATATTTTATAAATAAAAAATAATAATAATAATAAGTCTAATTAGAGTTTAATTATCATTTAGTTAGGGTTTAGTTAGGGGTAACGTCTAAATTAGGGTAAAAGGGTAAGGGTAGGGTAAAAATTCATAGATTCATACCCTACCCTCGACCCTACCTTTAAATATAGACTCATACCCATACCCTACCCTAGACCCAGTCAAAGTCAACAGACTCTCGACCCACGGGGTAAGGGTAAGGTCCGACCCGCAGGGTATAGGCATTTCTACCATCCCTACTGAGGGTAGACATAAAGCCATAAAGGGCCTGAATATCTACATTTATACCCATTTAGTTTGATTAGTCGTATAAATCAAAGTCCACGACATAAAAGTAGATATAAAGAGTGAATAATCTATATTCGAAAAAAATTGGAGATTGGAATTATTTGTTCAACTTTAGTTAATATTTAGTTCATCTGTGCTATCGCCAAGTGATCTTTGGTCCAGCGACACAAAGGTGGGGAGAGGTTTGAGAAGTTCAGGGTTCGATTCTTGACACGTTGTAATACAATAGGTATTAGAATATGTATTAGAAATAAGATCTAAAAAAAAAATTCATCTATGCTACCGTCGATTACTACTTCCTAAAAATAATTATATTAGTAACTAATTGAACTAACAATAAATCCATGAATGGGTTAAATGTTTAACTTAGTTTAATATTGTGTTGGAAAATTTATATCCAACTCAAATTGGGTAAATAATATTTATGGTCACTGATCTGTAGTAATTTTTGCCCATAATCACTGAGTATTTTTTTACTTTATAGTCACTGATTTATTGTAAAGCATTATGGTATGGTTACTCCAAACGCTATTACCGAAAATCATCCGGAATACGAAAAAAATTGGCCCACCAATTTTGTGGGAATTGACAAACTTGTGAAATAAAAAGATGCAAACTTAAGAAGAAAAAGGACGGAATGCAAAAACGATTTGTTGATGAAGAGTTTTCACGTACTTGATATCTACCAGTCGAATCTTCGTCATAGCCATAACTTAGTTTTTCTTTTTCTTCTCTTTTTCCTTACATTTTTTATATCCGCCAGTGCTTTCATTAGCATATTTATGCAAATAGAGGGATTAACAAATGATACACCTAAAATTAACCTAGCAAAACCATTGCACTCACAATTAATAGTTCAGAGTTGAGATCAAACTATATTCACAACATAGTTCAATCATAAGCAAGCTACTTGAACAAAAATAAACAAAGCTAAAAAAATATAATAAATAATATATCTTGTCATTTGTCTCAAATGTAAATTAGTCATAAATCAAAGTCCACAACATAAATTATATGATAAATAACTGAATGCAAGTAATAGTAATTATAACAACTTTATAACAACTTTCTCATTAACGACTAAAACATTTCAATATCATGTGATTAACTCATTTAAAATAACAGTTGACATACTTAAAGAAACATACTACTAAAACGATAATGATGTTGACGCCAAAGTTCTGAAACAAGTTTCTTAGCCTTGACGCATCAATCATGACTTCAAATATGTCACGAACTTACTTTTCATATTAAGCAACCACTAATGATTAGATTACTTAGAAACCTTTCACAATACCACCCTTTCAAAATGGAAATAAGCCAACTATGATGAACTCAAATATTTGTCCGGCTTTAAGGTGTCGTCTCCTAGCATATAATTTCAGGTTTCATCAAGTAACTGAGACTAATTTATTTTATGACAATTATAGCAAAACTGTGAGTCATTGTGGAACATTTATATTTCAATCACATAGAATGCTTCATTTACTCTTTCATCCATAACTTTTATGAGAGAAACTCTTTAGTCTTACATAATGTTTATAAATTATTCTTAGCAAGCAAAATGTCAGTGATATGAGATTCGCTAAATATCTGTTCCCATCCGTTTTTTGATATATAAACCAAATAACAATATTTTTCTTAACAAAAAAAAGACATAATACTGTAGTTTACCCTGAGATACATTTGTAATGAAGCAAATTTAACCTTCAAAGATACTCGGAGTATTTTGATTAAATACAAATTAGAATTTAAGTAGGCTAATTTGAATACTGGATATGTTAGTGCAAAAGGTATAAATGTCTATTATTTAGGTGCATGTACAGATCAGTCGTTAATGAGATGGTTTAAGTACCTAAGTATATTAGCTAAACGAATCACGTCTAAGTACAAATATGTTGAATGAATAATACATTTAACACAGTTCTTACACTCATTGCATCAATGTACGAGGCCATAAACTAAACATACATTATATCCTAGGGTTATCTAGTCAAATCGGGTTTCCTAAAGTCAATGAAAAAGTAACTAGAGTTATGACTTAAGACTTATAAAACAATCAATTAGTAAAACCATTTTCATTAGCACAGCAAGAAGGTTAGCAAAAAGTAAAAGAACATTGACATATGCAAGTTCAAAATTTTTTAGTAGCAGTAATCATAAAGACCAACTAACAACTTAGTGACCAACTAAATTTTGTAAGAGATTAATTATTATTTTTTGGCGAGTATTTAATTTATACAATTAAATGTAAATTTTAGAATTTTAGATAATTTTGATTATTGTTTTTCTACAAAGCAATCATTTTTTTCTTCCAAGAGTTTGGAATTTGACTTATTGGGCATGATTTATTGCTATCCGAATCATGAATCGCATATAAAGTTAAATGATTAATTGATTATGACTATAATACCCACTAACTTATTTAATATGATGATTCATTTCACTCTTATTTTTTTTTTAATTCTGAAGTCTTAACCGTAGAGCTGAAATGTCAAAATAAGACAACTTCCAGGACTAGACAAAAAAAATACGTTTCCCCAATTTATTCTCTCTCCTCGTGAGATCGACGACGGCGACTCCAAATCGGAACAGTTAAGTCGGACGAAGAAGAAGGTAGACGCCGGGAAGCGAAAAGAGCGATGGACAGTGGATTCTCGGTCGACGATTTGCTGGATCCTTCGTGGGAGCTCGAGAGGTTCCTCCACGAAGGCTTTCCGTCGAGTGGGCCCGATCCGGTTCCCCAGCTTCCGGGCCCCACCGATGATGACTCCGATCAGTGCCGGGCCCTCCTCGAATCCAAGCTCAACATGGCCTGCGCCGCCGCCGCCAAATCTCTGGTAATTGACATATATAAGTATAACCCCTTTCCGAGTGGTTAGGGATTTTTATTTATTTAATATTTAATGTTTATTTTCCCGACTCGTGGAGGCGGTCTGGTCTTCTGGTGTGAAGCCGGAAGGTGGGGCCTGTTGCTCTTCATCTGCAGAGGATCGCGGCGGCGAGGCGGCTTCGGCTGTGCCCGGTGATCTTCCCAATCTGTTTGATTTATCATTTCGCGTGTTTTTTCCCTTTCGAGGGGTTTAGCTCACTTGTTGTGTTCTTTGACTTGTTGAAGTTTAGGAGGTGGCCAAGGCGTGTCTGGATCACAGCAACTCAATGCTGAGCGCGCAGCGTCTTGCATCCCGGCTTTACCTGCCACTGCTTGCAGAAATCAGGAGGTGCAGGTGAGGCAGACCACCAGTGGCTCCTCTAGAGAAGATTCGGATGATGATGACCTCGAAGGAAACACCGGAATTAATGGGAATGCGGCTCCTACTGATGTGAAACGTACCAGAAGGTAACTCTGTTTTAGGAGCGTTATTCTTTGGCGTGTTTTGATTTCTATCTGTATGAACAGCTTTTGTCGGGTTGGAATTCTGACTTTTGCTTTCGTGATTGTGTAAATTTCATCTTTTCTCGAAGCATGTAGCTTCCCCACCGGCTCGTTCAAATATTTACTGGTTTAGAAGCTCTCTTACAGATAGACAGTTTCATCAGCGGATTCTTTTCTTTTTTATGTTTGTTTGGCTAATATTTCCAGTGTTATCAGAAGGGATGGGTTCATGTGAGGTTGAGCGAACAACATATAATTTTTTTGTACGCGAATGTTCTTTGATAGTTGCCTAGTTGGTACTGTTTCTAAATCAGTTTGAAAACACTGGATTAAGAGGTTGAGATCATCAGACGAAGTTTATATTACAGTACTACTTAAAGTTTTACATTTGGATGTGGGAACCGTTTGAAATTCTGATGTCATTATTATAACTTAGGATGCAATCTAACCGTGAGTCAGCAAGACGCTCCCGTCGCAGAAAACAGGACCAGCTAAATGATCTTGAATCTCAGGTTACACTGCTGCCATTTTCCATGTCGCATGAAGTCAGATTGTTTTGCTTTGCTCTGCTTTTGTTCTGTAACCAAGCTAGGAGGTTATATCAGATATCTTCTATCCTATAGGTTGGCCATCTAAGTGAGGAACGCAGTTCACTACTTTCTCGGTTCACAGACATAAATCAAAAGTGTGACGAAGCAGCTGTGGATAATAGAATCTTGAAGGCAGACATTGAAACCCTAAGAGCAAAGGTATGCTAGTGCAGCGCCCTGAGCGGAAATTTTGTACTTTCGCCAAAGATTTTATTAGTATTTAACTCCTTGTTTGTTGGTTACTTTTTGGTATTGATGCTTCTCGGAAGCAGTTGGTTGAAAATAATGCAACTAATGAAGAACATTTTTCCAGATTTCCTTGGAGAACAGTTAATTGTTCCTTACGTTCTCAGTAAATTATGAAAAGGGTAAAATACAACTGGGTCCAGTAGTTGGACATACTTCGTAGGACAGCTAGTTGTGCAGAAATGGGTTCTTCTCGCCAATCTTTCGTTGGCAAACAAAAACACTGTACCACGATATCTTCCTACCTATTAATTTATCAGTACTTCCGTTTCCGATGCTTGATCATGACTATCTGACTGCTGTAATTTGACCTCATGATGAGAAAACTGTTCAATTGGTAAGATTTTTCTGGTCGATATGTTAAACTTTGTAGGTCAAGATGGCTGAAGAACAAGTTAAACGTGTTACCGGCATCAACCCAATGGTTCTAGGGAAGTCTAACATGCAGAGCATGGGGTCGCAATTTGTTCGGGAACAAGTTGACACCCCCTCAGACTTTGCTGCCACAATGCTGCCAAACTCCAATCCCTTCTTTCACCAGACAATTCCAAACATGAACTCTTCTCCTCATCTCCATGCACTTAATAACTTGAGTGGCCTAGGCCCTCATGCCCCAAATGAAAGAAATGATGTTAGAAATATTGCTCGAGCAACGGCTTCTGTGCAGCTTACCTCCGGCGGGGAAAATTTGGTTGACAAGCCATTAATGCAGCATGCTCAAAAGCCATTTGTCCCTACTGCCAATGGAGATGGGACGGGACCGCCCCTTTCTGCAGTAAGTGAAAGCAAGAAATGAGCAAATTTTGCTGCTACATTTAATCTGAAGGATTTAATGACAGATCTCGTATATGCCGAGATTATTTGCCTCAGGTATACATGCTTGCAGTTTCTGTATGAATAAGGTTGTTCGAGAATATTGTCGGCTACAACTTGCCTTCAACTAATGTAATGGATTGTACTGTTTGCTCAATAATATTGTGACCTGGGTCTGAATCTCAGCGTCACATCTTTTTTACGTACAGCTTTCTGATACAAACTTCAACCCAACGTTGTCAGAAAATTAAAAAAGAAATGTATTTGCAGTTAGAGAAATGGAAAGCCAGCTAATGAATTGAAGATGAAGCTAGCTACCCGTGTCGCACGAGAACTTAAAATGGGAATTAGACCTTGTTCCAATTCCAATGAATTTGGAATTTCAGTGTTCTTGCCTTTAGGATGGAACTAAGTTTCCTTTTAAATTTTGTGCAAAATGGGTTTGGTATATTCTTTTGGTATGCTTGCAAATTAAGGCAATACCAGTCTTGTCGATGCAAGGAAAATCACATTAAACGTTTTGTGAGGGGGATTTCGGGCTGGTTCTTTTGTTATGGACAAAGAGGCTTGACGGTGGCGAAGGTTAGAAGAGGCAGGCGGATGGAGAGGAGAGAGTAATGAGGGGAAATAAAAAGGTTTTTTTTTAATATATAATAAGTTGGGATTGTTGAAAGTTTTAAAGCAAAATTGTGAAAAAAATCACAGCGTTTTGAGTTCGGGCAGTCGAAAATTACCGTAAAGTTTGCTCCAAAGCATAGAGATCTTTTTTTGAGTTTTAAACATAATAATATGTAAGTTGAACCACAAAATTATTTGATACTCAAATGAAGCTTTTCTTTTAATTTGGGCAAGGGTAGGAACATCAAGGTGGTCGGGTGCTATGAAAATTGTTATATAATTTACAAATGATGAACAAGCACAACAGCACCAGTGGTCTAGTGGTAGAATAGTACCCTGCCACGGTACAGACCCGGGTTCGATTCCCGGCTGGTGCATTTCTGAGCCATGAGGAAATTAACGCTTCATGTGGTTGTTGGGTCAATCACGGCCATCCGATTCAGGATGATATAGAGCGTATCTGAGTTCAGTCTCTTTTTTTCTTTTTTTTTTTGTTGCGGAAACTTGGTTAATCTTCTTCATTGGAAACTGTATTAGTTACATGAAAATAACACTATGTATCTACATATAATCCGATGGAACAAATTGATTTTGCAGGCGAGATGACAAACATGTAAATAACACCATACAAATGTCTAAGCTTTATCGTCTCTTTTTTTTCTTTTTTTTTTGTTGTTGCGGAAACTTGGTTAATCTTCTTCATTGGAAACTGTATTAGTTACATGAAAATAACACTATGTATCTACATATAATCCGATGGAACAAATTGATTTTGCAGGCGAGATGACAAACATGTAAATAACACCATACAAATGTCTAAGCTTTATCGTCCGATGGAGTCGTGGAATCATAACACTAAGTTGATACCATGTTAAAATATCAAAACATTTTATATGAATTAAAATTCCGGTTTAGCATTTTAGCATTGTGGACGTTGGGCCTTCGTTTATCCAGTAAGACACCGTACCTTTCTCTGATGTGGGTTGGACCTTTGGACTGAATAAAATGCGTTCTTTTTGTAAAAAACAAAATCGTACTAAAAATCAAAACTTCCGGTTTTGCGAGTGAAGTCAGATTAAAGCGAAGTTCTCAGAAACGACGAGGAGGCCAACTTAGATTGTGGTCTGACTTCTGGGTAAGACATTCAGACCGACTTAATTATTGGTAAGACCAATTTTTTTTTATTTTTTGAAATATATATAGGCAAATAGGTAAATAATTTATGTAACAAAGTAATAAAAAATAACATACAAATATACCAAATTTTTATAAACTACACCAAATAAAATATCTATACAAACGGGTAGGTCTGGATCGAAAGTGAAACCATAGATCAGTAAATCAGATCTGTGCGAACTGTTCGGTTGAACTAGATTTTTCATGTCGAGCCCAAATGCACTCCGTTTTTAACCCTAAAAATGACCCACTTTCATGCCTAATTCACGATCCGACCAGTGGGACTGCCGGTCAAAGCGCATTTTTTAAAACTACGATCAGAGTTAACCCCATGCACAAATCATGAAAACTCAACCACTTTTTAAAATCTAGGTTACATTTATATAGAATCGACTTTTTTATTATATTTTTATTGGGATTTGTAAAAAAAACGTAAATTTGAAATGAGAATAATATTTGAAATGAAGATGATCAACCACTTTAAGGTTTTGATTCGCGAGATTTCTATAATTCTTACTTTGTGAAGTTGTGAAACTAGGTAGTAGACCATTCTTTTCAAAGCCATTAAAAAGACAAGGTTGTAACAAATACGCTTACGTTCCACAATTGACACGCACGAGCGTTTTAATTTCCTTTTCCTTTATTAAAGAACGGCGGCAGTTGGTTTCGTGAGGTATTAAAATTGGTATTTCTATGGTCAGACGGGCATTTCTTTGGATAGAAAAACGAGCGTGGGCCGAGGACGGCCACCGCCCACGCCCAGGCGTCCACATTTCTAGAGATGATGATGAATCGACATTTTCTCAATTGCTAATTAGAATTTTTATTTTTTGATATGTTGAAATTAATTTGATATCTTTAATTCTACTGAATAAATTTTAGTTAATCAACCTAAAATTTTTTTTTAAATAATAATCCGGCCGAACTTTTCTTAAGGCCCCTCCACAAAGTACTTATTAATTTTTTTTTGAGGTAATACAAAGTACTTATTAATAAGGGACACAAGTTAAAAATCACCCCATTTTTTAATAAGCAAAATTTTGATAGCAGCGACTGCAACGGCTAGTAGATACAATTTGTAAAATTTGATGGTGCAATTAATGTCTATTTCCGGACAAGCTGCAATAATTTATGATGATATCAAATGATTAAGAATTTACATACCCGCAAAAAAAAAAAGATTTCACCAAGTTATAATTTTGTGTTTGTCTTTCCTAAAATTTATTTAAAGATCAAAAGCTTTTGGTACGAAAGAATCTATAAGTTACCATTTTTTGTTATTTATCTTTTGAATTTTATTGTTGTACTTTCTAAATTTTGTAACATCCTTCGGCATTTAAAAAAATATGGCCATCTTTTAGATTAATGCATCAAGGGGTTACTAATACAAGATTGTCTCTTCATTAGGGAAACGGACTAAAGATTGCGCTCAAGTATTGATCTCATTTTCGCGAAAACGAAGTGCGTCGTTAATATAAAATATAGGGAAAAGTCCACCTAGGGCCTCTGTGGTTTGACATGTTTCCAGATAGGTCCCTGAGATTTAAAATGGCGATAATCGGTCTCTGTGCTTCCAATTTTCACATTTGAGTTCATCCGATCTGGTTCAATTCATTTTTGTTCATTTTAGTTCGATCAAATCTGGCGTTTTCAACGTCGATTGTCGACTCCAGTTGACTCCCCGAAGTGTCTTCGATGTGTGGATACCAGTTTCACATGTTTTCGTCACCGGAATTGCGAGATCGAGCTTTAGATTTTTGAATCGAACTGGATCAGGTGGACTCAGATGTGAAAATTGGAAGCACGGGGACCGGTTATCGCCGTTTTAAACCTCAGGAACCTATCTAGGAACGTGTCAAACTACAGGATCCCTAAGTGAACTTTTCCCTAAAATTATAACATAAACGACGCCCCAATAAGGAAACAAAAAGTGGAACAAATTTAACATAGAAAAAAGGACAACTCGATCATTTTCCCTCAGACAAAATAAAAAACAAAGCGACCGGGACTGTTCGTATCAAACCGCCCACTTCGAGCGACCTTGACCATTACCGAATGCACAAATTCTGCCGCAATTATATTTGAATAAATATAGTGGCAGACTTCCAATTTACTGCCTTTTCTTTTCGTACTTGAGACTTTCTACATTTTTGAAAGTTGGGAATATCTACTTAGAACATCATTAGAATTAGAATATTCAACATTAATTTAATCCTATGCACCATAATGACAATCTCTGAATACATGTAACGAATGATGAAAAGCTTAACTGCTTGGCCAAGAAAAACGACAAGATTGGACTAATTTAGATTTAACTCATATAATTTACGTTTGAAAATTAGAAGGAATATTTTCATAAAAAATATATTAATACTCTTATATTTTTATAATTTGCACTCAAAACCTAATTAAACTAAAATAACGTATTCACATGTTGATTTAGTAAAAATGTGCTGAAAAGTAAAGAGTAGTATCAAGAAATTAGACCAAAAGGAAAGAATGAATAAATAAATAAAAAGTTTCTGTCTCTCTCTTGCACTCACAGCAAAGAAACGTTTGTCAATGGCCCATTTGCCAAGTCATTATTCCTTAATTTATTTGTTTCCATCTCACCTCTCCACCAGTTTCCTTCGTCGCCAATCCGTACCCCGACATCATCACAAGTTCAATCAAGACAGAGAGTACGATCGGGCAAGCAAGTACATAGATCCGACCAAACTTCAGGCGACAGACAAAACACGAGTCCAAGTTCCAACAAAAGAAAACTTGCTTCTACCTTTAAACTTCAGGTTCGTTATACCAAAACGCTTACCAATCTTTTTAACTCTCTGTTTAATATTCTAATTTATTTATATTTTTTTGGGTTTGATGGCTGTTGCTTGACGATCAGGTTTCTTTCACCAACTTCTGTGGGAATTTGAAGAGTTCTTAAGTGGAAGTAGATCAGGTAGAAAGTCGTTGGGACTTCTTTCTTTTGCTTTTTGGATTAATTATTTGCTTCTTGCTAAGTTTCAGTTGTTTTTTCTAAGCTGTGATATTCATAATCAAACATTCTAGGATCCTATTTACTATTTTCCGGTGATGTTTTTTACATGATGCTTGAACTAATATTTCCTTTAGCTGAATCCAAGTTGGACCAACTGATATGGAATTTCCACGAGGGGCATGTGATATTATTAATTAATGGTGTTTTTTATTTATCTTTTTTCTCGTAAATTGATGATCTTTTTGGTTTCTGGCTTTAGACAGAACCAAGTGATGGCAGCCATGGCGCCGACGAAACCGAAGAACATGTACAGATGGTGGTGGGACAGCCACATTAGCCCCAAGAACTCTAAATGGCTTCAAGAGAATCTTACTGGTGAGCATACTATTCTTGTTTGTTTGATTAATTTTGTTGGGAATTTAATTGAACTACCATGTCCCTATTTGTTTGGTGCTTGTGGTTGGGTGTCCACTGTTGGATCTAATGTGGTTGACTTTGTTAGAGAGTGTCCCGTATCGGAAGTTAGAAGTGTGATGAGTTGGTTTATAAGGCGGAAGAATCCACCTACTCACGGCCTTACTGTTTTGGATAAGATATGAAATTTCTTATAGATAAAAACGATTGATTCTAACATGGATTGTCCGAATTTCATCTGTCTGATTAGAAGATGCTGTTCTGTTGACCAGATATGGATGCCAAAGTCACACAAATGATCAAGCTTATCGAGGAAGATGCGGATTCGTTTGCGAGAAGGGCTGAGATGTATTACAAGAAACGCCCGGAGCTGATGAAAATGGTTGAGGAGTTCTACAGAGCGTACCGAGCTCTTGCCGAAAGATACGACCATGCCACTGGAGCGCTGCGCCAGGCACATCGAACAATGGCAGAAGCATTTCCTAACCAAGTTCCCTCCATCATGGGCGACGAGTCACCTGCAGATTCTGCTACCGAAGGCGATCCTCGAACACCCGATGTCTCCCCATTCCGTTTGTTAAATGACCATAATGAATCACATAAAGATGCTGCAGGACCACCTCGAGGGAGGGCAAGAAAAGGTCTCATTTTCCCGGATGTAGAGAATCACAGCAACCGTGATACAAAGGGATATGTTGAGTCCGAGCGATTCAGTAAAGCTGAGATGGAAATTTCAACATTGAAAAATGCCCTTTCCAAACTGGAAGCCGAGAAGGAAGCTTCTCATCTTCAATACCAGCAGACTCTTGAGAAGTTATCCGCTTTGGAGTCGGAAGTTGCACGTATGACGGAGGATTCCAGGGGAGTCCGCGAACAGGCCAGAAAAGCTGTTGAAGAAGCACAGCATTTGAAAGACGCCCTCGCCAAACTAGAGACCGAACGGGAAGATGTCATGGTTCAGCTGCAGCAATATGAGGACAGAATCTCTAATCTGGAGAAAACTATCTCCCAATCGCAAAAGGATACCGCAGAAGCTGAAGCTGATGCTAATAATCTAAAGCAAGAAACAGCCAGGTTAGAAGCTGAAAAGGAATCTGTTCTCTTTCAGCACAAACAGTTGTTGGAGAAGATATCTGAGAGAGAAACCGAATTGATGCACGCAGAGGAAGATGCCAGAAAAGCTGTTGAGCGAGCCGAAAAAGCCGAGAGTGAGGCTGAGAACTTAAGAAAAATGCTCGCCAAGCTAACCGAAGAAAAAGAAGTTGCGGCAGTAGAATATCTCCAGTGTCTGGAGACAATTGCTGCTCTAGAGCGTAAACTCGCTGTCGCTGAGGAGGAGAAACAAAAGCTTAAATTGGAGATGGATGACACAGTTTCCAAATTTAAGGATACTGAAGAAAGGTGCCTTCTATTGGAGAGGTCAAACCAGTCTATGCACTCTGAGATTGAGTCAAAGTCACAGGAAATGGGCATACTTTGGAATAACTTACACGAGGAGAGATTGCGGTTCGTAGAAGCCGAAACTGCTTTCCAAACTCTTCAACATCTGCACGCTCAATCCCAGGATGAACTGAGGTCTTTGGCTTCCGAGTTTCGGAAACAAAATCAAATGTTAGAGGACCTTGAATCTTACAATCAGAGGTTGCAGAATGAGGTTGATCATATCAAAGGAGAAAACAAGGGCCTGAGTGAAGTCAACTTGGCTTCTGCTATGACAATACAAGAGCTACAAGATAAAATTTCGAAACTAAGAGCTACGATTGGGGAACTCGAAGCGGAAGTGGAGCTGCGAGTTGACCAAAGGAATGCTCTCCAGCAAGAGATTTATTGTCTGAAGGAGGAACTAAATGAACTTAAAAAGAACCATCAGTTATTCATCGAACAGGTAGAATCTGTTGGTTTTAGTCCGGGGAGCTTTGTGGGGGATGTAAAGGATCTGTTGGATGAGAACACGAAACTGAAAGAAGACTGTGAAAGAGGTACTGGAGAAAAAGCGGCTCTAATGGAGAAACTGGTGGTCATGAATGAACTTGTTGAGAAAAATGCTGTCCTGGAGAATTCCTTGTCTGATTTGAATGTTGAGCTGGAATGTGTAAGAGACAGGGTGAAGGTGTTGGAAGAATCCTGTCAATCTCTCCAAGGTGAGAAATCTTCTCTCTCAGATGAAGCCTCCACATTGGTTTCCCAGTTACAAGCTGCTAACGGTAATTTGGAGAGAGCCGTGGAGAAGAATAGCTCATTGGAGAACTCTCTTCTCGATACTCGTTCTGAACTCGAAGCACTGCAAGTAGAACTCAAGAGGCTGCAAGATTCTTGTTCAATGCTGGAGGATGAGAAGTCAAACCTTACTAAAGAAGCAGAAGACTTAAAAGCTTCCTTGGCTGCTGAGAAGCTCGGACACGCTACTCTGGCTGAAATCAGCGAGACACAGCTAGCTAGCATGGAATTGAAAATCTCCACGATACGGGAAAAGCTTTGGCAGAAAAGCATAGAGTTTGATGGGGAACTGGAAGAAGCTACAAATGCTCAGATTGAGATATTTGTTATGGAAGAATCAATAAAGGAGTCTGTGAAGAAGAACTTTGCACTCCTGGTTGAGTTTCAGAAATTGCTGGAAGCCTCAAAGCTGTCGGAGAATCTGATATCCGAACTGCAGAACGAAAAAGTTGAACGAGACACGCAGACGAGATACTTGTCTGGGCAGTTGAACATGCTGAGAGAAGGTCTTTATCAGGTTTTGAAGGCCCTTGATGCAGACCAATCCATGGATGATATCAAAGAGGAAGATAAAGCACTCCTCGGTCTCATTGTTAACAAGCTTAGGGCAACTCAATGTATTCTTTGTGACATGCAAGATGACAAGCAGAAGTTAGTCATTGAGAACTCTCTTCTTCTTACGTTGATAAGGGAACTTAGTCATGAGCTGGATGAAGTCCTTCTAAATAATGGTGCCCTTAGGGAGACTGCAAAAGTGATGGAAGGAAAGGAAGCGGTATTAGTTAAAACGATCGAGGGATTTAGATGCAAATCGGAAGGTCTTGAGGTGATACTAGCAGATCAAACAACACAGATCATGAAGCTCTATGGAGAGTGTGATCGACATAGACAGGAAGCTGCTTCTGCTCATAAAGCAAACCAGAAGTTGGAGTTCGAATTGAAGCGTACGTCTGACATGTTGAATAATGAAGTGCAGAGTAAAGCCAAAGAAATCGATATAATGGAGTCCGAGGGAGAAGCACTTTTGGGACAACTTCAGATTTCTCTTTTCCGAGCAGCATTGTTTGAAGGAAAGATTTATGATATAGCTGATTTGTGTTCCCACCTTGAAGACAAAAACCTTTCCTGTCAAATAGATATTGACCAGCTAAAAGAAAGAGTCGATATTGCGGATGCCGAAAACGGAGAAATTATATCTGGGGTGAGCATGTACGCTGCAGCTTTCGTTGCGTTGAAGGATTCTATAGTAGAACTGGAAAATCATGCTGCACCGAAAAGTACCCTTTCGGAAGTTCATGGCAATGAAACAAAGGTAACTCCTCACTTTCTATAATGTAAGCTCATTTTGCTTTAAGTGAATGACATGGAAGGGTACTAATTGTTTGTTTTGTATTCCTATTGCTGCAGGAGTCATTGGTGTTTGAGGTTGGAAGCCATCAGGAAACATCCGAAGAGAAGACCAGCAAGCTGCCATATGCAGCATCAGACCTGTGGGAGTTGCAAACAAGAATCAAAGCTATTGAAAGCGCGTTGTTTGAAAAAGAACGGCTTCTTAGGTTGGAGACTGAAGCCTACATGCCTGCAAATGCTTTTCCAAATGGCAAAGAGCTGGGATCCGGGAGGCCGAAATATACTCATGAAATTTCTGAAGAGGACAATGAAGTTATCACTAAAGACATAATGCTTGATCAGGTATCTGAACGCTTCAACTTTGATGCTGGAAATACTCGGAAGTTGCCACCGGTGAGGACCAAACGGACGAACTCTAGAGAGCGGTTGTCTATGGATTCGTATGGCGAGAAAGAGTTGAGCATTGACAGATTGGATATCTCCAAGAGCTTCTCGGGATCTCGTCAGGAATGCAACGAGAGGAAACTATTGGAGAGACTAAATTCAGACTCAGAAAAGTTGGCGAGTCTCGACATAGTTATCCAGGATTTGAGGAAGAAGGTCGAGGTTGCCGAGAAGAACACAAAGGGTAAAGGAATGGAATATGACAGTGTGAAGGAACAGCTGGAACAATCCGAACAGGCCATTAAAAGACTATCCGAAACGAACCAGAACCTACGGAAAACCGTCGAAGAGGATTCCCTGGCCTCAGATCAAGCTGGACTAATGAAGAAGAGAAGGGTATCAGAGCAGGCAAGAAGAGGGTCTGAAAAGGTCGGCCGGCTGCAGTTGGAGGTGCAGAAGTTGCAGTATCTTTTTGCAAAACTCGATGACGACGAGACGAAGAGCAGAGCTAAAGCCAAAGCTGCTGAGAAGAGAAAAAGAGTGTTACTACGAGATTATCTGTATGGTGGCACAAGAACTGTCCCCAGAAGAAAGAAAGCGCAGTTTTGCTCGTGTGTGCGACCTGCAACTACTGGTGATTGAGGTTCTATTATCATGAGTACAGTTACCGGTGTAGCTTAAGAGTAAATTGAGACGATAGTTTGTGCATTTTTTTCTTTTTTCTTGCTCTCTGCAAAATATTTGAACTTGTTCGTGCATACAGCATTTTGGTTTTCTGGATAAAAATATGTGAGCAAGATTGAGCACGGTGTGGAAGACAGCCTTATGTCTTTGGACTTGAAGATAGTTTAGTGTATGTATAGTTAGTGACTGACCAATGGGTCTGCTATTGTATTAAAAGCATTGGGAATAATGGTATAATAAATCTTCGGGAAAAGTTCACGTTAGTACCTTGTGGTTTCACGGATTGACACTTAGCGACCTGTGGCTCAAAAATCATCCAAAATAACCCTGAGGTTTCAAAAGGATCTCACGGGCAGTAGTGTTCTTGCCCGGAACCAAAACGACGTCGTTTTACTGTTGACGTGGCATTGCAGCTCAAAGTTGTTGCTGATGTGTCCCTGCTTCTTCTTCCTTCCCCCTCCACGTCTCTCTCTCTTCCCTTATTCTTCCTCCTTCCCCCTCTCATTTTCTTCCTCCTTCCCAAGAGCACCACAAAATTATCCACCAGATTAATGAAATCTCATAGGTGTCGACAAAATTTATCAGGGGCCAGTCCAAAGCTAACAAAATTTATTACTGGAAAGTAAATCTATGTCCATTGGTCACAAATTTAGAAAATGTTTAAAAGTTAAAGATCATTGAAATTGTTCAAAAACCAGATTCAATCTCATTTATAAACAGCTTAATAATGATTTAAAACCAAGATTTTTATCATCAATCTTAGACGCCGACATAACTTTCTCCCCTTCTCCGACAGCCACCGCCGAAACCGAGTCATTCAACCTCTCAACGGCGTCGTCGAACACGGTGGCGCACACTTGGAGCGCGGCCTTAAACACCTCGTCGTCGACCTTGCCGGCTAGCTTGTCCGGGAGCCCCTGGACCTTGGCAAGCCCATCGGCGACGACCATCAGCAAGATCTTGAATATGGCCTCTGGGTTGGTGGAGTTGGCCTCCACTTTGGAGATGCTAGAGAAGCAGGAGCCCATGTCAACGACGATGGGTTTTTCGCTGGAATGTCTCTTCTTCTGCTGGGTCTACCTTGCCGTAACCTTTGAAGGAGTTGATGCTCTCCATTAGCTTGGGATGGGGATGGGGTTGGGGGAGAGAGAGAGTGTGTGTTTGTGACTTTTATAGTGTTTAAGAATGTTTATGAGGTTTTTTAATTTATTTTGTGTTGGTGTATGATAGTTTTGGCTGCCAGAAAGATGAGAAGGGGAAGGAGGAAGAAGAAGGGAGGGGAGAGAGACGTGGAGGGGAAAGATGAGTTAGAATGCCACGTCAACAGTAAAATGATGTCATTTTGGTTTCGGGCAAGGTTACTGCTGCCCGCGAGGTCCTTTTGAAACCTCAGGGTTGTTTTGGATCATTTTTGAATCACAGGTCGCTAAGTGTCAATCTATGAAATCACAAGGTACTAAATGAACTTTTCCATAAATCTTAAAACTCTCTTGGTTGTTTGAATTACTGCTATCTGATAGGTGTAGGATTTTATTTTGGTTGATACATATATCCGTTTAGTTTAGTTGATTTCGAGACAGATATCAATCTATCATCTTTAAAAAGTGACAAAAATGTCTTACACTATGAATAGCTTCTAATACCAGATTTGATATAAAATAACGTTTTAATTCTGATTTTGGTATCTTTAGACGAACGATTGTCTTTTCAACAACATTTCAATTGCCGCGACGATAAAACTGTTCTAATTTAACTAATCTCAAATTTAAGTCTTTCGTAACACGTGATATTAAAAAAAAAAACCTTCCAAGCTCCAATAACACATACCAAAATCTAAAAAACCTAGAAACCCCTTCCGTTTCCAAAGAATAATTGCAGCTGTTCTGTAAACTGCTCTCGTTCATGACGAACCCATATCAGGCTAGTTGGACGAACAATATACGTTGATATTGATTGGACAATCTAAACAAGTTGGTCGTTGGGCCTTTTATAAATCAGAGCAAGGCAAATGATTATGGAACTTTATAACATATTACACACTTTATAACCATATCCTTGATGGGTTAAGATTGACAAGTCTAATTCTTACCACCTTTCGCTACTTGCATGCTTGCTTATTACACGTTATTAGCATAAGAGTCGCCTTGTTTCTCTGTCGGGTTTGGTTTGCAAGAGCGAAGCATGAAGTTGCAGGCTCCCACCGCTTCCCCTACTGTCACGTAGATCCATTCTTGACCGATGCTTCCTATGAATTGTGACCTGTTGAGCTTCTTCATCACCTCAGCTCCAGGGTTAGCAATTACAAGCTGTGGAAAATGAATAACAACCTCGATGATAAGTTCGATAATGCTCGACTATGAATACGAGAATTAGATGGAAAAAAAAAAGGATTACCTTGAGGCCCCTCCTGTCTGTGACCTTGTTTATCTCTTCAAGCATGCTAATACCACTCGTATCAATGTTACCAACAGCTGCATCATCCACAATGGATAAATTTGATTAATTCGCAACCATGGCTTCGGAACGAAGCGCAATTTTCAACTAATTTCTCTATTTGTCACTTACCTCCCATGTCTAATATGACATATTGTAAACTCTCTTCCCCTGCCGATTTTAGTCTGTCCTCTTCTTCATCAATCCATCTCGTAATCCTAATATAAATTAGAAAAGTAAAGTTATTAACTCTCTATTAAATTTTTATATTCAACTAAAAATTAAAGTCGTAAGATACACTAACAAATATGTTTGCATGAATTGACACTTTGCCAACGCGACGTAGATAAAAAAAATATCACAAACCTTTCCCTCAAGTAGCTTGCGTTGGCGAAGTAAATTGGAGCATCGATCTCAAGTACGAGAATTCCAGGGATACTATTGGTATTTGGATATTGTTCCACGTTTCTGAAGATCATCGAATTGGGAATGTTCCCAAGAACAAATGTTCTTGGCCTGGCCACAAATAGAAGTACTCTTGCGACGGAAATAGCCACCTGCACAAATTGAAAAAAGAGTTCATAAAACTACTGCACATATAAACCAAACTTCCTGCAAATGCATTGAACTTACTGCGATGACCAATCCGATCTCGACACTGCCGAAGACTACACCAACGTAAGCGCTCATGCACACCACGAAATCGAACTTGTCGACGTGAAAGAGATGGATGGCAGCTTCGTAGTCGATGAGGCCGAGCATTGCAGAGATGATGATGGAAGACAGGACCACCAACGGCGTGTAATGGAGCAGTGGCGTGAGGAACAGCAGCGTAACCATTACAGCTAGTGCCATTACAATGTTTGATGCCGCTGTCTTGCACCCCGCGTTGAAGTTCACTGCTGATCTCGAAAAAGGCCCTGTTCGACGACAATGTAGCGTTCGTATTATTCAGAGTCGAGCACAAACTCAGAACAGAGGTGGAAGTTCTGTGGGTGGGTTACCTGTAGTGAGGTAGCAAGAGGTGCAAGAGCCGAGAATGTTCATCGTTCCAATTGCGATCATCTCTTTGTTCCCATCTATATGATAATTCTTAAACATGGCGAAACTTCTTCCCACTGCTATTCCTTCCTGCAATTAGATACACAAGCCATTCATGTTTGTCACTTAAAAAATTCATCAATTTGTTCCTACTAAGAGTATCTCCAATTAATTGCTAATTGGTTTATCACGTTGTTTTATAAAAAATGTTACGTATTTTGCAATAATGATAAAAAGCTGATAAAAGATATTGGTTATAATAAATTTTCTAATTTGACGTATAAAGAATTTAGAATTAGAACTTTAATGACTCAAAATCACAAGAAAAAGAAATTAATTTGATCAGTCAGACAACGATCCAATATTAAGAATAGTTTGTGATTTTTTTAAGTAAAATTTTAGGGATTTGTTTGATTGAAAGTCATTAAATTAAAATTTGACTTGATAAATTTTGGGACATATTAAAAATTACTTGAAAATATAATGATAAATATAATTATTTTAAAAGATTTTCGATCCGACAAATTAGAATTGGTCCAACCAAAATCCGAAGAATAGGTCTATTCATTCTTCGACCCGTCTTTTTTAACCATTGTTTAATCTCAATAGTTATGCCGGTTAGTGATGAAAATGAAAACGATTTCAGACAACATTGGAACTGTCATTATTAAATAAGTCATTCAATTAACGTCAGGGAAGGGTGCTTACCGCGAGAGCTATTATACCAGTGATGATTCCGGTTTTGATTGCGATCATCAGGTAAGGAGATGTGAATACTAGATCTCCAAATGAAGGTGGATTTAGCCCTTTCTTTAATTCTCCTATCTGAATTAAAAAATCCCACACAGAAAAACAACAACAAAAAAACAAAACGTATCAGACCCGTAGACATCAAATAGTATTTTTATTCTGGAGATATAGACTTGGAACATGGAAAAAAGTAACCGAAAGTTGCAAAACAACAAAATTTTGATTCCAATCAATCAGGACTGCCCACCCATGTCCGGAAAACTATATATTTGACATTTAGTTAAATAATTTAAGAAATCATTTTCTTATCTTGAAAGGTTTTATTAAAAGTTTATTGCCCAAATATTATCATCTAATAAGTTTAGATCATCTAGAATCAGTTACCAATTCGAAAAACAATAAAGAGATTTATGTAGCGGGTCAACCTCCAACCACTTGTTGAGGCAGCTAGCCTCCATTATTGATGTGGGCCTCACATAACTTATAGGTGGAATATTGGACATTGGATTGGTCCGAGAAGATAAAGTACCCATAAGGGCCTTGAACCACATGCAATATGGACTATAGCCTGATTTTAAAATATTTGTGGTGGTCCATACCCATTTGGTTTTCTATCTGCTTTACGTAAATGGATGTCACTATTAAAATTATGTTCTTGTTTTACTTAAAAGAAAGTGATAAGAGAGAAAAAAAAAAAGCATGATCGATTTTATCTTCTTAACATTTTCATACTTTTTGTACTGCACATTCATTTAACCAATCCAAAATTTTAGACAAAGAGATGAGTGATATACACTTGTAAATAAGTATATTATAGAGTAAATATAACAATAGCCATCATATCAATCTGCTTTGATAATAAAGTGTTCATATTCCAAAATTTAAAAATAATAAATATGTGACTTTTAAGAATCAATATTATATATATTCCTTCGATTCTAGAATTCAGAATATTCTTTTAAGTGTATACGTTTTTTTAATGATATACACATGTAGGGACGTAGATGGTGTCACCAGAATGGTGTATAGGGATGCTCACCACTTGGACCCCATGCTTCTCAGCATGTGTGAGGTAAACGAGAAGGCTGCCTAGTATAACAGAGGTCAACGGCGCCATTGCGGATATCCAAAAGAATTTTGGGCGTCTTTTGCTCTGTACGAAAAAAAAAAACGTAATTAGTAATTCATACCGAGGACAAATATGGCTTGAGCATATAGAATAAGATGGACATATTTGATTTTTTGATACGTACGTAACAGCTAATACTGAAGTTAAATTTAAAAGAGTCGAATTTTGATAACAAGAAGAATTATTAGAGAGTAAAGAGATTCATTTCACGGGCTCAAAAGGCAATTCCCCACTTTTGAGACGTATCCAATAATATTCAGGTGACGCCAACGCAATAATATTCAGATGACCCCAACGCAATAATATCGCAATTCCCCACTTTTGAAAATTTTATATTTTAACGGTGGGAAATGAGCTTTTTACGTATTTATAAATTAAAATTTTTTTTTGATAGGAAGCACGAGGTAAAAGACCAAAGCAGCTCGAATAAAAAAGTGAACAAGATGACAAAAATAATGGAGCAGAAGAGACTATTCATGTAAAGTACAATTTCTTTATGGACTTAGGTTTATCCTCGGGCCTTTCCCAACTTTTGGATGCCCATAAGATAAGACCATGCTACGCTAGGAACGGCGAACTAGCTGTCTCGTGGAAAAGACTTCTCCCGTGAATAATTATAAGAGTTAGTTAATGAAAATGGTCGAATAAACCTTAACAATATTCGACTCTGAATACTTACGAAATATCTGGTGACGAGGAGGAAGAAAAGGAAGGACACACCCAAAACGGCACTTTCCCATCTCCACTGCAACCACGAGTCTTGTTAGAATAGGCGACGTTATTATTTTCCATTTGAAGGCATGCAGAGAAATTTAAGAACCTGATGCGTTTGGGAGAAGACGGAACGGAGTACAGAGATAATGTCAGTTTCGTGGGTGAAATGGTTGAGCCCAAGAATTCCTTTGAGCTGTTGGAGGCAAACCACCGTCGCCGCCCCCGCCATGAAGCCCACTATCGTTGCATGTGACAGGAAGTCCACCATGAACCCAAGCCTGCCACCACCATTAAGTTTTTTTTAATCCATTTTTAACACCCATTCTAATTTATCAGTCTAATACAAAATCTTTCGTAACTATCTCAAATATTACGACAACAATGATTGGAAAGTATATATTGTGTAAGTAATAATGAGTCATAGGAATAAATTACGTCAAATGAATGTCTTAACGATATCAAATATAACCATATTTCGAAGGAAGTTCAGAATTCAATGTTGGTTAAGTTTAATTGGTGAAAGATTATTATATATATATTATGAAATACTTTTACGATGTTAGAATTATATTTAAAATTTCAAAATAAGTTTATCACTTTCACAAATTATCGTTTTATATACCATTATGTGTCTTCTATAGCCAAATTGAAAATATTGTGGGCGAGCTTCTGATAGAATACAACAATATCTTTGAAGCAACGGATAGAGTAAGGGCATAAATTTAACTCGAACATGCATGAGGGATGTTTCTTCCATGGCGGCAGCGATTTCACTCATTCAGTTTTGGCGTGTTTTTGGTGCAAAAAGAGGACGACATAGTATAATTACCGTATATTATTTCTACATAATTTTTCAAGAGTACACTTTTTTTTCTTCATTTTGGCATGTATATATGTAGTCAAATTGTATTTGAATTTCTAGGAATATAAAATTATTTATGTCTCTGCACATTTTTCAAGAACTGAATCAAGAATAACCCTTTAGGATGAAAATTCATTACTAATAAATGAAAGACATGGGGCTCTATTCACTTTTTTTAATAAGATTTATAGGTATCTCTGTAATTGTTCACAATAATTATTTAAGATGAAGCATATGCTATTAATAATTTCTATACTATCAGTATGATATAGATATTTTTCTCGCGATTCCCAAAACTGAACCGACTTAAGTACTTGTAGGATTATTTATATGTTTAAAACAGTATTAAAACCATTTCATTATGTGTTTTTTTTAATAAAATATTTCATTATGTGTTGAGATGTATGAACTTACTTGTATATAAGACTCTTAAGTCTAGATACTCCCTCAGTATTTCAAAAAATAGCTAAAATCTATTGTTGAAATACAGTTTCATTTACAAAAGAAAATATTCAAAAAAAATACGAGAAGCAAGTGCAGACCTTAACAAACCAAGAGCAGCCTGGAAAATTCCGGCGAAGAGTGTAGCCGTGAAAGCAAGGTGTAGATACAGCTTTGGGTTCTCCATGGCGTTAACTTCTCGTCCCAACATAGAAGCTATCAAGAGAGACGCAACCGCCACCGTTCCTACCGCCAAGTCTCTTGAGCTTCCCATCATCGCATAAATCAACGGCGGGATAAAGCTCGAATCTGAAATATTACAATACTATGCGCATTAATTTACGTGAGACATATGTCGTGACACAAGGTTATTTGGCCCACTGATCGAATTTACTTTTAACATGTTAGATTTTACGTATCTAACAAATAATCAAATATGAGAAGGCAAGTGATAGATAAAATGGAAAAGTCCAGATTAAGGAAACTTGGGTTGTGCACAAAAAATTTATAAGAAACGGAAAGCACTCACAGAGTCCAAGAATGGGTGGGAGGTTGGCGAGCTTGGCGTAGCTAATCCCCTGAGGGATGGCAAGACTAGCAATAGTAATCCCGGCGATGAGGTCAGCTTTCAGAAACTGGAAAGTGTAACGTGGAGCCCACTCCAGGATTGGTAAGAAATACTGGAGTCCTAAAACCACCCGACGAGATGGCGGCTGTCCCTTGAACTGTCTGAGTGGGTCATCGGGGAAGAAAGTCTCCTTGAGACTGTTCTTGAGGGACTTGCTAAAGGGTTGCGGTGGGGGGATCGCCACCCGGTGCGCACATTCCACCGAGGCATTCGCGTAGTGGTCGTCGGCGTTTCCCATCGGAATTAGAGTTACTTAAACTTTGGTTTGGATTCTACGTAATGACGTTTAAGGGGATGTCTGGTTGGTGATGAAGATAGATAATTTGTGGTGGTGGAGAAGGGGGAAGAGTGTGAGATGGTGTGAGTTCAGAAGCTTGGTTGGCTATATAGAGGGGAAGATCGTGGTGCTTGCTACTGTTCTTTTCAGTTTTCAGTGCTTCAAGGGCCCCATAATGAGAGAGCATTATAATGGGAGAAGAGGATACTTCGTTTTCTTAAGTTCTCACACTAAAGTTGTTTGTGAGGTCCTAAAATATTTAAAACTTCGTCAAATACTTTTGTGTTTTAACCTCACTAATAAAACTATATTAATGAGAAAATTATCACTCCTATACACCGTTTATTTTCAAATAGTGTCGACAAGATGCAGTGGTTCTGCATAACGTAAGTATAACAATTGTTCATTCTTCGTTTTGTAGGACCAAATCCTTTCTCACTTTTCATATTTTATGTTTATGTAGTGACAATATTAGGTGCTATATTTTATTTTCATTAGTATTGAGTGTGTAAATGTTCATGTGTTCGTGCATATTTTGATTATTTTTAGTTGTGTTTTCATCTATGTTTATTGTCTCTTAGTGAGTTTTTTTTTATCATTTATTTGTGTTTGAGTCGTGAGATGAACTTATGTCGAGTGATTATGTGTTTTGCAGATATTTGAAGTAGTTCTAGAGTAATTGGAACGAAAGAACTCGAAGTATGGAGTGAAGGAGAAGTCATGTTAAGCATCTGAGTTATTTGAACTCAAGTAAATACGAAGTCTTTTGATACTCATATCACATTCACTTTTTGAACAATGTAAAGGTGCCGCAGTCGAAACTTCTCTGACTCTATTTATACTATGAGATCTAACAGTATTTATACTTCATGATTATAGCATGATTGGATGA
>SOPF01027966.1:34462-50639 GCA_012979155.1 Hypericum perforatum
CTATTGAAGCTGATATTTTCTTTAAAGGTGATACTAGCTCAATGCTGGCCTTTAATGTGATTTGTCAAATAATTGTGTGCCAACTTGACAAAAGTGGTACATTTATTGACAAACGGTTGGTAAACTCAGGTCTTAATTAAGTAAAAAGTATAATCCACGAAAAATACATTGGACCTAACGGTGCCTACTTTCCTTGATGCATGAATGCGATCGGTCGAGCTTTTTAATTATATTAAAAATTACACAATCTTTGATCAGGTTTGTTTAACCGACCACGTGTAAGAAATTGATCATAACTTTATCGTTGTCGATCCAATAGGATAATTCAAAAAGGTATGGAGACACACCATACGTGGTAGATTTGAGGAGCATATTAGAACCTACCTCCTTATTAAGATATACTAGCACATTGGTATCTCTTACACCATATTTATTTTATTTTATTTTTCTCCACAGTTTTCTCTATTTTTTGTCGTGTTTATTTTTTCTCTGTGGCACTACTGATATTTTTTTTACTTAAACTGATAAACATTCGACGCTGCATCCATATATTCTAGCCAATAAATGCGCATTCGAATGAGTGCTAAATTTAATAAGTTGGATAGTACATGCGGGCAAAAATCAGAATTATAAATTTAAAGACTTAGATGTTAGAAAAATACACGCACATATGCACATATATTTCACCTATTTAACATTCTCAGAAACGACTCAGAGGTTGACCCAGAATTTGGTCCGACTTTTGGGTTAGTCGATTTGAATAGTACAACTGCTAGTCGAACCAAAATTTTTTCTCTACTTTTTCTATAATTTTTTTGAAATATATAGGTATATAGGTAAATAATTTATGTAATAAATTAATAATAACGCAATAGATAAAAATATATAAACATACCAAATTTCCGTGCTAACTCTCTGGTTGGACCGAATTTTCTTTGTGAATTGTCTAGTTTGACCAAATTTTGTCCGATCCACAAGGTGAGCTTTTCATGATAAAAACAGTACGTCTTTGGTGTCGAGTAGTGGTCCGACCAATCGGACCATATTTTTTAAAACCCTGCTATTTATTCACATTTATTTCTCATTTTGCGCCTACTTGTAATCTTTCCACGAGAGAATGAATTGTCATCGGTTCTCTTTGAAGTCAACGAAGGCCTGGCCAGACATCCCGGTAAATCCACAAATAATACTTCCAAAGCCTCACCGGTAGATCTTCGTAATTAATTTCTATAGGTCAAAATAGATCAAATATACTTTATCTATCTTAGTATAATGAGCATCCAACGTATAATGTTTTACACAAATTACAAAGGCACATTAGTCAAGATTAAGCACACCAAGTACGATTAAACATTAATTAGATTTTTTTATTATTTTCAACAGTAAATCACGCAAATTGCAACAACACATCAAACAATATTAGCTATACATCAAAATTTTAGCTGATATGCCATTAAGATTTTTATCTGATGTGCACTTGGGAAATCTTCGCCATATGTGCTCCAAGAATTTTTTGTCCGATGTGCTCTCGGGAATTTCAGTGATATACTTTTGAAAATTTTAAGCTGTGTGCTATGTTCTTGAAATTATGTTGTGCTTATACCTTAGTAATAATGATAATCAAACCTCAAATAACAAACTCGTACTCAATTCCTTAAACAGTAGTCAATAGCAATCTAAATCTCATCCATAAAAGACACAATAATTAAGTAAACACATCAGATTCAGATACCTAAATCACTCCCTGGTACAATATTACCCATAGGCGGACACATTACATCCAGCAACCATATTACCCAATTGAGTTAGTATTAAAGTAGGGAAATCATCTGCGAAAGCGACTTGGGTTTTTATTTGTACTCTCAAAATTTGTCAAACATAAACCTACTAACTCAACCCTAATAAAACATAGGTCGTTTAGACCAAAAAAAACATAGCTCGTAATTAGACAGTGAGAAACAGCAGCGAATGATTAAATCCCACATCTATCGTGTTTCAGTACTTGCAACTTTTTATTTTCTTTTGATTAATAAAGGCTGGGGTTTATTAAAAAGTTATGTTAGACTACCCGCACAGCATGAAGAAAAAAATAACAGAAAAGGGGTGAAGGGGATGAAACGCCTCCATTGTGCGGCTCGCGCCCTCTTCCTTTTCTATCCTTTTTTGCTTAGTGTTTTCTTATTATCTATTTTAGTTATATTTGGTATAATATTGTTTATATAAATAGATTGTTCTGAATATTAATTTCGTGGTTAAAAAACTTGATGTTATTTTAAACAATATAAAAACTTATTTTTCAAATTTTTATAAATAGAACTCAATATTGATATGTTATAATACTCAAATATATTTCTATTAAAAATAGGGATTATATTTTTTTGAATTTAAATTTCAAATAAATGTTCAATATTCTTATACTTCAAAAAATAGTAGAACTGAAGTGGACAAAAGATAAATTAGTTTTAAGGTGGTAACTGAATTGGACGAGAGAAAAATTAATAAATTATTGTTCGATAATGACGTGGACTAGAGAGAAACTATATACACAAAGGCGCAACGAAAATATGAGTGCAAATCCTTAAATGAGTGTTGGAATTGAAAAATCTACTCCAATTAATCCTAGACAAGTAGTTGAGCCTATTTGCGAACTAGAACTGAATTTCAGTGCAACGACAACCTTACATTTTGTTACAAAGTTGGTCAAAATCCTACGAGTCACGTTGCATGAGCATAGACTTTAAAAGCGGTCAGATTGGTATTTGGCACAACAGTGAGAAGTACATATCCACACGCCAAAACAGATCAAATCTAATCTGCAGAAACATAACAAGCACTCTAAGACCAAAACAATCCTAACCCAAAAGCTCCTCTTGCAATATCGCATGGAAATCCATGATGCCATCGACGACGTGATGAAGAAATTTTTTCTTGTGATTCTTACGTCGAACTATTTTTTAGTGAAAGTATTTTACGATATTGGTATGTATATATATTTACACGTATTGTTTCAACCTTGCCTTGATTAGACCCTTTTTCGTGGTTTCGATTCAGTTGCCCCATATCGAATTGTTGGCTGACTTGCTATCAAGTTCGTCTCGTTTGATAGACATTTTATGTAACTTCAAGTTCGTATTGCTGAATAGACGCTATCGATTTATTGGCTGGCTTGCTACCAAGCTTCAGAATAAAAAATTCTTGTAATGGGAGCGTGGCGACACGTAATGCAGTCTTTTGACAAATTATCTCGATCGGGAGATGATATAATGACACCAACATTATGCATTAGTCAGGTTTCTGGGACAGTAGTGTAGTTGTTGGACAATGGCTACAGTGTTGAGGATCCATTAGCTCCATAATTGAGCATGTAGGTCATGTGGAACATGGCCAGCCATAAGATTTTCGTGTGTATACTGTTGTTTGCATCATTAACTAGACACCTACACGAGACCAATGGCTTCGAAATGTAAAAAGGAACTTAAAGCAATGGTTTAGAATTGGTACCTTTTATAACGTTGTTGTATCATTATGTTTAGATTTGAATCATTGATTTTAAATAAGGACGACTTAATTACACACGCGTGGCAATCCTAGGTGAAAAAAACACAGTGAATAAAAATACCATAAGTGAAGATAACCTCCTGCACATTGAAATCTGGGAGGTTACAATTAATTGACAGATATAAGTAAATGAATAGAAGTTAAGTTTCAAAAATAAACTCATCTAATCCGATACTTTGAAAATTGAAATCGCTCCAAGCCTTTTCAAGATTCTTCTTCAAAAGAAAATCTGGTGGTGAACTCGTATCCCAATTGGAGGCCATTCCCCAATCTCTCCACTTTTTGTTCTTCGTGGTGCCATGTTCACCATGTTCGGATTGGGTGCTGAACTCGTCGGTTAATTTCGAGAATTAGGGTTCATCCTAATTTGGGAATTTTGAGGATTCCAATTCGTATCCCAATTGGAGGTTGTCGGGATGATGTAGTTTACTCTCAAAAGAAAAGAGAAAATGGTGTAGTTAAGTTGATTTTCGGTTTTTTTGTTGTAGTTGAGTTTGCTGTTTAATTGATTGCAAGTGTTCTTGAAGTTGTCTCATTGTTGTTCTTGAGAATGTGTTTTTTAAGGGTATAAATGTTATTTCATATGAAAAAACAAAAAATAGATGATATAGTAAGCCAAGGAATGAAATAATATTTTTTTAAATAACATGGGCGACATACATTGTTGCAAAAAGTCAATGATCTTATCAATAATTATGTTATAGAACAAAGATTTAAAAATAATTTACTTTTTGAATTTAGCTGGTTTATTTACTAATGTATTTTATTATATACATTTATGCATTGATCCGCAATCTAACCTCGTTCCACCTATGGTCACAAAGAAGGATAAAAGAAAAGCATCATTAGAGGCTTCTACAATGAGAAAATCTATTGGGACGAAGGAAGCAAAGGAGATTTCACGCAAGAAGAGCACTTGATCCTTCTCCGGAAATTTGAAGCAATAACATCCAAGACCTCTTCTTTCGGGCATAAAGAAGATATCCATGGAGAAGAGTCGGTTCCAAAGAAGAACCATTGAAGTATGAAGAAGTATGATAAATTTGGGAAGCAAAATTTTATAGGTTCTATGTAATCGTTGGGCTGTAAATTGTATTGAGCTATATTTTTTTCTATTTTTGCAACAGGTAAGTATTGATTTATCGATAAAAAAAGAGATCGTTGTCATCTTACGCACAAAATATTGGTGTGTCCAAAAAAATATTGAGACATCCCGATGGCAAAAGGCATTATTGCACTCCGCACGGAGAAGATGTAGTTTTTCGCTTCTTTTGACCGGTATTTTGAAGAAAATGATTTAACCTAACAAAATAAGAAAAGATTACCAGGGAGCCTCTGCATGAGAGAACAGAAGGTATAATACTACAACCACAAAAAACCAAAGACTGACGTTATTTAGGCACGCGCATGTCGGCATTGGTCCCTCTCACATAGAACGATGGTGTTGTGTCCAAATCCGTGGAGGCAATTTAATACTAGCCGCAGCTGTTTATTGTTTGCATCTCCGAGCTTGTCTATCTTAAGATGTTGCCATGACAAGTATGGGACAAGATTGGCCCTTTGCCTACGGGTGCTTTGGAACAAGAGTTTCCAAATTAAGAACAAAAAAGTTGCTCATGCTAATGTTGCCAAGAATATGTTGAGTTATTAATAGGTGAATTTCATTTCCTTTGATATCGAATTAGAGTAATACTATCGAATTCTTTAAGAGATTCATGGTAGAAAATGAAAATGTATGATGGGGAACATCATTTATTCTTCTAAAGAAAGGATGCTGTTGAATACTTGAGAGTTAAAAGCAGAGTTGCAGTATAAATTGTGAGAATTGAAGGAAAGTTGTGTGGACATTAGAGCTACTTGTCACATTTGTCAAAATAAATTGATGTTCATAACCTATAAACTCGATGATGATAACTATTAATACATTAGTAACTAACTCTACATTCATGAAGGTTGAAGTAAAAGCAACGATTTTGGCCTAACATGATTTGTTGGTATTATACAAGAAAAATATGATTTCCAATAGGAGAGGATGCTTCCTCCTACTATAGGCTCCACTGCTCGGGGCCTGGAAACGTTAATGCATGTGCCTGAACTGAGAGGGATGTTTCCTTATTAAAAGACATCCGACAAGGTAAGGCCCGAAAAAGACGGTTTCTCATATCGATTTCTCGAGTCGGGCCTCTTGGACAAGGTAAAGTCCGAAGTCATAATTCACGCCATTCACTTGCTTGGGTCCGAGCTTGTTCCTGGACATCTTTTAAGTTAAGTGGTTTTGTAGTGCTTAACGTCACATGCATTTGTGCATATCTGTATAATCTTTTCATTAGTAATAAATAGTTTAAGAGGTCTTTGTGGATTTTGGTTACGTTGCATGTTTTAGAATGTGTTATTGTGTGATTGGAGTATGATGTTGTTTTAATTCTATCGTAGTATTTCATTTTACACAATTTTAAAATTTCTGATTTAGTAACACAGATTTTACCTGATTGGTAACATAATAACACTAACTGCTATCAATTAATCGCTCTATCTCATATGTCTCATTATTGATTTTCTTTTTATAATATCATGTTAATAATTTAACTACAGTATGATATTATTTATATATTTTCTCTTTTTTTTGGCGGCGAAACATCTGAAATAATTAGTAAAAAGCAACCAAATAAGGTACAAGGTACATGACCACGTGGCTAGCCGATCATAGGAAGGCCTCTGTGCCTTGTTTACACTTTTTTTTTTCAGCTCACACTTTTCCACACTTTGACCACAAACCAGCAAGAAAGTATTTCATCAAATCGATCATTAAAAAAGCAAACAAGAATCCATCACATCAAAACACACAAAAGATATTAAATATATAAAGCTGGAAGTCTCTCACAACTCTCTACCCCCAAAACCCAGATGGAGAAAAAAACTGCACCAGTAAACCGCCGCTTTCGAAGTGGCATCCAACTTCCAGAGAGCCCAAAAGTACCAATGGAGTTCCTCTCGAGGTCGTGGAGTGTCTCAGCCCTTGAAGTCTCCAAAGCCCTCTCTTCCAAGTCGAACAACAATACCTCCTCTAATGGAAGCAGCAGCTCCACCAACTCGTCGATACCCGAAGAACCCCACGGACCACTGGAAAACGAAGAAGGTGGCAACGTTCTGTGTAGTAACAATGTGATGGCTTCCGCCATTGGTCGTCTATCCTCCGCCAACTCCCAGCTTCTCCTCGAACGTATCATGTCACTATCAGTTAAGTGCATGTTTAACTTGTATATTGGACGTTGATAAAAAAATTAATTCTTTGTTCTTGAAGAAGCTAATTCTTCTTTAATATATTGTACTTACGAAGACATGTGATATGAAATATCGTAAACATACTTCAATGCTATAATTTTCATTATGTTATTAAAATTGTTAGCATAATTTTGTGGCCGTAATTTATTTTGGCAGGAAGTTTCTCCACTAACGTCAGGGAGGCTTTCACACAGTAGCGGACCTTTGAACTTGACAGAATCAGACAGCACCCAGCTTTCTCCTTCCGAAGAGTTCGACGACATTGTTAAGGTTCGTTTACCTTTATACTTTTCATTTCATACAATTGACCATTCAAAGGCTCTATCGTGCGAAATAATCACAATATAATTACTCGTTTTAATCTTATATTTTTTGGTGATATAATAATCTACCTGTTTCTGTGATACTTGGTTTGGCTGGTGTGAAGTATGAACTGTAATTTTTTTTTCTAAAGTAACATTGTATTCAGGATTTATATACACAATGTACATTCTAGAAATGTGTAGCCTTAAAATCTCATCACTATAAAATCCAATAGAAAAAAGAAACCATAATAGGAAAAGAGTGCAGAATTGCAATTCTTAGATTATTTGCTAGCATCGAGTAAAGTTAGGGACAATCACTGTACCTATGCAGATAGATAGCTACAAATGAACTGTACAATATTCTTTAGTTCGTCTTTTGGGTCTTTAACTTTAGCTTTATAGCCCATCTGGTCCTCCACACATCCAAGAAGGCTGGCTGGTTTAGCTGTTGTAGTAGATCTGGGGAGAGAGGGGTAGACATTGCTTTTTGGTTTGCAGTGTTTCAGAAAATGCAGAATGGTCCTTTTCCTTTTTGTCTTTTTCAGTAAAAACTTTTAATCTCCGTTATGATATTTTTGGTTGATTGCATTATGACACCGTCAAATGGCATAGAAAAAGAAAGCTAATCAGATCTAATAAAGAAAAGCTGCCGCTCTGGCTGTGCTTTTGATCAGTGTAGACTGCCTGGTCACACTATATTGTTTTTCCCTCCTACACAATCATATTAAATGATCTAAAAAGTTGATTTATTGTGTACTTGAAATAATAATACATATCCGTCCCATTCTTTTAAATATCCTTCTACATCTTTTTTTTTTTGTAAGTATGAATTTTGTTACTAAAAAAAATGCAAAGTTACATAGCACACTTGTTTGACGGCTAGCTAAATCAACTTTTTTAATATAAATTGTTCACCATTAAATTATTTGGAAAGCCTCACAAATCCTGATAGTTGTTGGCTAAGTGTAAATAAAATTAAGCTGGAAGTGGAAACTGTGTTTCCCTCCCAGGAAATTGGCTAGGTCTTCACGTAAACTGTTGCATCACGCAAGGAAGGGCGTCCAGCGCTTGCCATTGGGTCTTCTTCCATGTCTCTGACCTGACCAACACAGCTTCTGCAACTCTGACCACACAACAAGGCCCATACTTCATCGTAGCATCTCAGAATCTTTTGAGTCTTTAAAAATTAAAAAAGATATTCCCAATTATCATTGACCCTCTTCTTCCAAATAACTTGGTTACTTTTTTTATACTCTCTCCTCACTGACCCACTTGGTTGATACTTGATATTGACCGCTCAAGGTCTAAGATTTAGCCATATTTCGTTCATGGTACTCGATATTAAATGATACTATACTTTATACGGAGTTGTTAGTCTACAACAAGTTTTACTTTCGTATAATTAATTAATGTTGAATAAATGAAGGTAGAAAATTTGTATTTACACAACTTTATTTTGACTGCCGAAATCGTTTTTCAAACTTTCTTTACTATGTATGTTTTTTTGGTGGAAACGTTTCTATACTAAGTTACTATCCTAAATTGGACGTGGAAGTGAAGAAAAACAAAAATACAAATTTGGACTATTTAGTAGTAAGATAATGAGCTACTATAAAATTCGCATATAATTGAAGTAAAAAATATTTTTTTAATTTCCGTAGTGTAGATATAAACTACATAGTTTTGTCCCTCTACTATATATTGGGACATTTTGGTATGGCTGAATTTCCATTCTCGACCTTGCCAGTTGCCCTGATAGGAACCTTACTTATAAATTAGATGCGCCATAAAATGGGGAGCAAATGAAAATTGTATATCGCTGGGGCTTAATTAGTTGTCTGATTTATATATTGTAATAGTTTTCCTTTTATTTTACTAATTACGTATTTACGTTTCTGCCAAGATTATTTATTTTGTCAAACGATACTGCCATGGTTGAGTTCAATTTATCACCAATTAATATGTGATAGTATCTTAAGAATATTTTCAAACACTGAAGAATGAGTGAGTCATCACTTGTATTATTACAGTATTTCCGATCCCATAACTCGATCAACACCCTGTTCTCCGGAGCTGGTCGAGCCAGCTCTGGTGCGGGTTCGGTCACCCCTGGTGCTGTGGGAGCCAAGACGGTTGGGAGATGGCTCAAGGACAGGAAGGAGAAAAAGAAAGAAGAAACCAGAGCACACAATGCTCAAGTACATGCTGCAGTATCGGTAGCTGCAGTTGCGGCCGCTGTGGCTGCTATGGCTGCTGCTACTGCTTCGTCTTCTGGAACACCAGCAAGGAACGAGCAATCGGCTAAGACCGACATGGCTGTGGCATCCGCAGCCACATTGGTTGCTGCGCAATGTGTGGAGGCAGCAGAGACAATGGGGGCAGAGCGTGACCATCTTGCTTCGGTTGTCAGCTCTGCTGTTAATGTTCGTTTGCACGATGATATCACCACTCTAACAGCAGCCGCGGCTACAGGTTGTGTTTTGTTTCTCTACTTGATGAATCAAACGGTCAGCTGGTTGCATTCAATTTCACATCAGTAATGAATCTGCTTGTTTGTTATGTAGCTCTTCGAGGTGTGGCGACCTTGAAGGCGCGGGCACTGAAAGATGTCCTTAATGTTGCATCGGTGATTCCATCGGAGAGAGGCATCGGAATATGTGGTGGAACCACGAAGGGAGGTGCGAATATCAGCCGTGATTGCAGCGGAGAGATTGTCTATGGTGAAAATTTCGTTGGTGCTTGCGGTCTAGAGTTCCTTGCCAGGGGCAGCGAGCTTCTCAAACGTACTCGCAATGGTACTTGTTCTCAAGTGTTGCTCCTAAATGTTCCCAAAAATCACTAGGGACACAAATTTAGTAACAGTGAACCAATTTTGTTGTGTAGGTGATCTACATTTGAAAATTGTCTCTGTGTACATCAATCGCTCGGGCCAAGTGTCGCTGAAGATGAAAAGCAAGCATGTAGCTGGGACAATCACAAAGAAGAACAAGAGTGAGTTTGATGTGTATTTTCTCTGCATATAAGTTACATACGTTCCATCGATGGTAAGCGCTTTTTAACGGTCGCAGATGTGGTGCTCGAGGTATGCAAGAACATGCCGGCTTGGCCAGGACGACACTTGGTCAACGATGGAGACCAGCGGCGGTACTTTGGATTGAAGACATCAAACAGGGGACTGGTTGAGTTCGAGTGCAAGAACCATAGAGAACATGATATATGGACTTCTGGCGTTTCCAAGCTTCTTTCAATTGCAGGCCAGAGACAGAACGGATGCTAAACTTGTGTGTGCTCTCATGAAGCAATTATTTCAGCCCGGCTTGTCTTCTTTCCAGTGCAGTCTAATTTGCATTAATAGACTGATTACTTTTTTAATATGGTAGTTTGTAGATTTGGTGTGGTGAATTCGCTATCCTCAGACAATTTGCAATATACCACTCAAAAGTACTCATTCATGGCTCCTATCAAAATATTATCCGTTATGTACATGTTTGACTGTGCAAACAATTCAACTTTCTCGATTATATTTGCCACCGATAAATACATGAATATTGTGAAATGGACAAATTATATGATTGATTGCATGCCTTTAAGAATGTGTTAATTGGATTATTTGCGCGAGAAGATAATATAGGCAAGAAAGATTGAACTTGCAGGAAAGAATGTGATTTATGCTTGAATGAATTAATCGTAGAAGAAATATAATATGTATTTTAATTGTAATCAATCATGAACTTCGTTGTGGCCGATTATTATGTGACTCAAATTTTGTTTATCTAGCTTAATTTGTTAGGATATGTATTGCTTGAAATGTCCAAGTTATGCTTCGAACAATATATCTGGATTTACGAGATGGTTTTTTTTTAAGGCTTTGATTGATGTATTTTAGATGCCCTAATTTTCATAATCACCCCCGTGATAATAGTATATATATGAGTACACTACATGAACTTGGTTATATTACATGTACTGTCAATGTCATCGCATGATTTTGATTAATTCTTGTAAAAATGCGGGACTTGCATAATTGCATGTATCATGATTGTTATTAGCTTAAAAGTACCAATCGAATCGAATTATTAACGAATCGAATCGAACTAAATCGAATTATAAATTGGATTTAATTCTTGGCCAAGTGTACTATTAGGACAGACATAAAAAGAGAGAGGAATTGATTTACAATATTCGATGTAGAATATTTTGACTCGTTGAACAGTCAACCGATTAGAAAAATATAAACCAGCGAATCCACATGTCAATCACCGAAAAAGCTAATGTAATTTATATAAAGAACAATATAAAAAAGAATAAAGTCAGTGTGGATTCCTCGGAAAGCGAAAAGGTTGAGGGACTAATATGAAAATAAGAAAAAGAAAGAAGGATAAAGCAGTCATAATCCATTAGAGTATCGAACATTTCATTTAAATACATAAAAGTTCCCTTGGCTCCGAACAAAATCAACTTTTCCCCTTTGTTCCCAATTTAGGGTTTTGTTTCGAACTTTCTTTCGATCACGAAAGGCCGAAGCTGGAGGAAGGAATCGACATGGACGACAGCGACAGAGAACCCAAAAGTTCGAAGCTGGAGGAAGGAATCGACATGGACGACAGCGACAGAGAACCCAAAAGGCCGAAGCTGGAGGAAGGAGTTCAAGCCTGCATCGGCGACCAGGAGGAAATCATGGACGACAGCGACGACAGCTGCGGTTACTACGACGGCCGCTACGACATCGAGCGGGACGATGTCAGCAGCGTCGACCTCAGCGATGACGAAACCATTAGCGCGGAAGAGAACAAAGTGTTTCGCCAATATCTCAAGCAAATCAAAAAATCCGAGGTTAGGGCCAATTTTTTTTTTATATATTTTTGATTTAATATAGTTTTCCTGATGTTGAACGGAAATGTTTTGATTTGGTAGTAATTGTTGTTTATGCTTGCTAGGGTTTCGATGTTGACATATTTCCTAAGCGTGTGATCGGAGGACTCCGTCCGGTTGATATGGATGAATATTCTGAAGAAATTGACAAGTGTGCAGAATACGCAATCAAATGTCACAACGACAAAAAGGTTTGTTTGTTTTTCTGTTTCTTCTGCTCGATTTATATACAACCCCATTTTGGACTAATATTCTTTCTGTGCTTTTAGCCCGATCAGCTCGTGTATGAGAGAGCTCTCAAGGTAATTGAAGGTTCCACCCACGGTTTCATGTACTTCATAACCTTGGAAGCCCGAGTTGTATCCACATCGAAGACCAAGATATACCAAGCACAAGTGCATGATGATTGCTTAAACGACAGGATGATCCTCCACATCTTCAGGCCTAAACCTGGTCAAGATTGAAGGTAATCCATCATCTCCTAGATCTGATGCATATATTCTGCAAAGAATCTCAGAGTATGCTTTTGGTAGATGGTTTTGTTAGTACTTTTCGACATGTGGGCATCATATATCATGCAGTCTTTAAATACTGATTCAGGTTAAAAAATAATTTGCCACACAGTTGCTTATTGCTATTGAATGATATTAAAACTCTGCATCTTTTGCACGAAAGTTTTTGTAAAAGGTGCACTGGGTCCCGGTTGGATCTTTTTTCATTTCATATGGGCAAAACATTAAGAATTCAATAGAGTACATCATCCGTATCTCTTATCAGAAGCTTGAATTTGTGCTTTGATAGTTTTGCTTGTGATGCCTGCCATTTGCTCCAGGCTTGTTTGAATTGTTTTGTGGATCTGTTGTCTGTTGTTTTTCTTAAGCCCGAGGACATTGAATTCTTTTCTTATTTGGTGTTGTGATAACTTAAGAATAAGAACGTTGCAATGATTGAAAATCATCCGTCTAATCAGTGTGCATGATCTTATCAGATTAATGCATCTTTTTGTTTGTCTTTTTAAAAAGGAAGGCTTTTAGGCCAAATGTTCACGCGTAAGCTATCGTTTACGCCATTAATGGTTTGTCATTTAGACTGGAGGTAGCTTTTTGTTATTTTGGTTTTGTAGGCTTTTCTTCTCTGTTGATCCATTCTTTTGTGACGAGGGGGGGAGTGTACGTTCAAAATCTTGGTGATGAACACGGTACAACTGTGGTTACCCACTGGAGCTTTCCAATTGCAGGTATATCCGCACGACAGGCTTGATGTGAGTGAGGATGCTTTATAGGCTATGAGTTTTTCTGGAGCTTTGATGTTTAGACTTGTTTAATCTTTGGACTAGTAGCTGTGACCTGTGATTTTGTTCATGCGGTTGGACCACATGGTGTAGTTTAACTCGTTGCGACCTGTGCATGTTTAAGGACAAACTATTTTATATAACTAGATAAATCATTGTTTGAAGATAATTTATCATTTGTAGGAAAATTATCCTATATAACTAAATAAACCATCGCGTAGAACTATTCTGTCATTTCTGTGTTTTCGAGGACAAACTATTCTATAAAAATAGACAAACCAGAGAAAAATAGCGTGGATGATCAAATCTCGTCCCCATTATGATTGTAGTAGAAATTTGGGTCCCACCAACCAATTCGCTTGGCTCACGTGCTATGGAGTTCCTCTTCATGCCCGCTCTTTGGGCTTGTTTGAGCTCTTGGTCTCGTCAATAGGTACTTTGTTTTTTAAAAGAGAAGTAAACAAGCAAGTCTAAAAAGAAAGAGCCCAATATCACTTTGTCCCACAACAAATAACTAACGCGTGTACTAAAACAGAGAATTAATTTGCACGATTATCCGTCCTCACGCAGGCGACACTGCTTTCACAATCTAATTATTATTAGTTTTTTCTTATAAACAGATTGCATGAAACGAATTATTAAGGCAAAACATTATTAAAGACAAGGAACTTGAGCTCGAAACGATCGGTATGAGCATTGTTTTAAAAAAGACGGTCCGATTGGCGGTCGGACTGCCAATTGCCCATAAGGGCGGTCCGTTTTTGGTTAAAAAATACTGTCGGGGCGAACCGTTCAATTTTTGGTCGGATCGGGACTATTCACCTGGAAAATTTCACTAATTTATGGTTTTATCTTCGATTCGAGATTACCTATTTCTATGGATACGTAATTTGGTGTATTTTATAAAAATTGGTATGTTTATATGTTATTATTAATTTATTACATAAATTATTTACCTATATACTTATATATTTCAAAAAATTAAAAAAATAGAAGAAAAAAATCCAACTCGACCAGCGGTTGGACTAGTCGGACCGGCTGACTCGGAAGTCGGATCTAATTCCCGGTTGACCTCCAGGTCTTTCTGAGAACAATGGGTATGAGCCACCCGTTGGTGGAAGAATATTATTAATGGAAGATCAATGGTCATATTGCATTAGTAATGTAATAGTGGATTATGATCTAATGCACATTTTTTATCATTATTTTCTAAAATTTAATTTGAATCCACCGGATAATCCTGATAAGATAAATTGATATTGAAGTACATGCGATTCGATTTGGTCGCAAAGTATCATCGTTGTGGGTATTTTAATTTGATTTTGTTGTTCACTTTACTTGCGTTGAAAATATCTGATACTCCATGAGCTTGAAATTGAGAAGAAGAAAAGAAAAGAATTTACAAGGATGAAGTAAAGCTTTTTAACCTGCAAACAAACTCAATAACGATACATTTTCATGCAATTATTATTATTGATCACGTCGTTTACAGTTGCAATTAAACCCCAATTATTGTCTATTTGATATAATAACAGTGCCGTCTTGTAATTAGATATCAGCAGTCTTTTCTTTTATGTGTTTCCCACACAACAGTTGAATAAGCATATGATATGCTCTTCCAGGAGAACTATTAAACAATATGTAGGATTTTAGTGAGTTCTATTTCCAGACATTATACTTCTAGCCGTGAAATGTAGAAACTCTGTCAATGAAAATAAAATCATCTGTCTGTCGTCTGACTAGCTAATTTTTCATGTAGTAGCGAGGAAAAGTCTAATGTAAGATCACAGGACACTACCGTCTTTTCAAGCATTGTTTTTAAATCGGCGGTCCGACCGGCGGTCCGACCGGTCGGACCGCGAATCGGCCATTCAACCGGTCAGAAACTGATAATCGGACCGGGTACCTTACCAACCGGGCGATTTTTGGGATTTTCCGGTCGAACCGGCCGGTCTGACCGGAAACCGGGAGCGGTTCGACCGGAAAATATTAAAAAAATATTATTTTTTTAAAAAAAAATATTATTTTTTAAAAAAAAAATAACTTTTTTTTAAAAAATAGAATTTTTTTAATAAAAAAATTGAATTTTTCTTAAAAAAAAAATTTGGTCCGACCGGCCATCCGACCGGTCGGACCGGTCTGACCGGAGATCGGCCAGCCCACCGGTCCGATCTCCAGTCCGATTTTGAAAACTATGTTTTCAAGTGCTTTAATAAGATTTGAGGATACAACCATGTCAAAATATAAAAGTTTATGGGTGAACATTGCACTTTAACATTTTCAAGAGACACAATAGAATTCATAAGCTAATGAAGCAAAATTATACAAAACATAAATAGTGTTTTCTCTAGCTGTTCACTGGTTGGCAAATGGTTAACTTACAACAGATAGAAGTTACACTCGGCCACTGACACTGCCTCTTTAGAACAAAGCCATCAAAGTATTTGTACGAAAAAATTGAGAGTAAATTAAATATACAATCAATAAGTATAGTAAATAAGTAAGATTCACAATTGAAATTTGAAAAAAATCTAAACATGTGTAGAAAAAATAGATTTTTTTAGAGAAAGGTTGAAGTTGTAACAAAAGTAAACAAAAACAAAACTATAAAAAATAGTTGTAAATAATGGAGATAAAACAAGCACGGTACTTCTATACTGCGTTTTCTACGGTATTTATTTAAAAAACGTTGAAAAATGGTGGTTTTGCTCAAAACCACACAACTTTGTGCAGTTTCGGTTTCAACCCGCACAAATTTGTGTGTTTTTTTACAATTCAAAACTGCAATTTTTAGGCGGTTTCAGTTCAATCTCATATAGGGAATTCATTTTCCGAGGACCCTTTTTTTATTTTGGTAGATCTAACCCCC